>PVJH01007093.1:0-27946 GCA_004026705.1 Nesogale talazaci | reverse complement strand
TTTTTTCTTAAAAAGTGACCCTATGGGATGCCCACAGAATGAAGTAGCAAGACCAGAAGGGAATGTGGGAAGCATCTTCCATGATTGGAAAGATGGCAGAGGTGTGTGGGACCCACGTGTATTAGGTCTCTGTGCAGTGACCCATTGTAAAACGACAAGATTTGCACAGCCACAAGGTGACCTCAGGAAGAAATGACCACCTGGAACTCCTAGAGTCTGGACCCTGGACACTGAGTTCCCAACTTTGGCAATATTCCAGGGCCCCGACGCGGCATGCCCCAGCAGAGGGGCAGGACAGCTTTGAACAGTGAGCACATCTGCTGTCTTCTTTGTGAACCCAAGTTAAGAGATGTCAGACCATCCCTGGCATAATTTGTGCTTACTGTGAGTCAGATCTAATGGTGGCTTGAAGCATATTAAATTCATTTAGAGAAAGAAAATCAGTGTGACATTACTCACACTCTCAGAGAAAAATCACACTGCACAGATTTTCTGACCTCAAAGCAGAGCTGTCTTTTTTCAGGGGCCAGAGAGAGACAGTTCTTCTAACTCACCCTTTATCAGAGCTCCGTCTTCATGAGACGAAAAGGGCCAAGTTAGGGGCAAATCCGGTTACACCCATCAGACTGTGTTCCAACACCAGGATGCCACTAACCTAGAAACATTTATCTTAAATCAAGTGAGTTTGCCCAGTGAACTGACTTACGCAAAACTGCTTGTCCCCAAGTGTTAGGTTATTGGGGAAGATATTAGTGACTCCCACCCCAACCAGCAATCAGAAGCAAGTTAAAGCTATAAGTCTTCTTCCTCACAATCTGATGTGTTAGTTAAAAAGTGTGTTTCAGGCCAAAGATGCCACAAATTCAAATACTCATTACAAATTGCTTCCCAAACAGTGACACATCTACTGCAAGCATAGTCAAGTTCCAGGCAGATGAGCACCATGTGTGATAGAAACCACTCAAAGCAGGTGTCTCAGTATCCTGGTAAAAGACTCAGTGAAGCTGATACAGCCAGGTCACAAGTTCCTCTGTGGAGCTGCTGAAATACATGTCATGGACTTCTAAGCTTTCTCCAATGAGGCTCTCTGTTCCTCTAAGGATTTGCAACTTGGAAACCCCAAAAGGCAGTTTCATAGCAATTCTCTAGGACAGAGTAGATTGGCAGTTCAACCTAACAAGTCACTGCAGTGGGCTTGGGGCTTAGGTTGTTCATGCAAACATAGATGGGCTTGCACCCTTCCACATGTACATATACCATCTCTCTGTCAGCAGAGCTTCCAGACCAAGAAACCCTAGGAAGAACAGCCCGGCCATCTGGTTTTGCAAATTAACCAATGAAAACTCAGCAGTACACCATTCTGAGATGCGCAAAAAGAAGAGTCCCCTAAGTTGGAAGGCACTTAAAACGCATCCCAACAAGAGACCCATCTATTCCAGCAATCATTAAGGGGGTGCAGGATGAGCCAATGACCGTTAGATGGTAACTGATGACAAAAATTCACATCCCTTCATCACCACTCACTGCACCAGGGAAAGTGGCGTCTGGGTCCCCTGATGCTGGCTAGCAAACCTGCTCGTGGCTCCGTGGGGATGAAGAAGGCTGTCTTGGCATGGCTGGGAGCATCTTCCACGTGCTCACTGAATACCCCTGGATGGCAACCCCTTTACAGAGAAGCATTTCAGAAGTGACCTATCTTGAGGGGTTTTCCTAAGATTTACGGACATCCCTCTGCTGGTGTGAGAACATTATAAATTAATTCCAAGAAAATATAATAGCCCTACTCTCATCTGAAGAGCTCTCCTACTGAATAAATGGCTGAGAGGTTTGAGCTTTTGTTTCTTGTCAGTGACAAAGCCTACCCTTAGAATTCAGTATTGCTCCTCATCGTTTTTGCCTCTGAATGCCCCATACATTTAAGACTTTGGTGAACCCACATAACTGGCTACTTGATAATTATACACATGTAGACTCATTGCCGCGTGGAGTTGAGGCACAATCTATGTCTGGTGTTCAGGCAGCCAGGATACTTGAGATGTAGGTGATTCACATGACCCTTCTTCTAGCCTTGGTGGAGCCCTGGGTGACCTGTGGAGCTGCTAAATGAAGAGTCAGCAGTTCAGAACCACCGGTGCTCAACAGGAGAAAGGTAAGGCTTTTGATTCCCATCGAGACACACAGTCTCAGAAACCCACAGGGGCAGCCATCCCGTGTCCTATAGGGTCACTATGAGTAGAATTCGGCTTGATGGCAGAGAGTGTTATCCATTTCCTAACCATTACCCCTTAGGTGATGCGCAGTAAATTCTAGCCTCTATGCCTGTGGTTTGAGCAAATAATCAAGGAAGCGCCATTATATGAAGAAAAGTGTGGCAGTATATTGGAGAAAGGCTTACTAACATCCTCTAATATGCAGAGAATACAGCCTTGTTTGCTGAAAGTGAAGAGGACCTGAAGCACTTGCTGAGGAAGATCACAGGTTGCCGCCTCCAGTGTAGATTACGACTCAATGAAAAGAAAGTAAAAATGCTCGCAACTTGACCAATCTATAACATCATGAGAAATGGAGAAGAGGTTGACGTTGTCAAGGATTCTGTCCCCCTTGGGTCCACAACCACTGTTCGTGGAAGCAGCAGTAAAGAGCTCGAATGATGACATGCTGTCTTGGGTCAATTTGCTGCTGCACAAGACCTCGTTGAAGTGTTGAAAAGCAAGGATGTCACTTGGAGGACTAAGATGGGCCTAACTGAAGCCAGGATATTTCCCAACTCCTCATCTGCATACGGAAGTTGAACACTGAATAAGTCAGTCCAAAGGAGAATCAATGCATTTGAATTATGGTACTAGCCAAGAATATTGAAAGTGCCATGGACGTCCAGAAGAGCAAACAAGTCTGTCTTAGAAGAAGTAGAGCCAGAATGCTACTTAGAGGTCAGGGTGGAGGGACTGAGTCTCACATATTTTGGTCACATCAAGAGAGACCAACCTCGGAAAAGGCTATCCAGCAGTGGAACATAGGAAGACCTGCGACAAGAAGGGTTGGGTTGGCACTGTGGCTGTATCCATGGGCTCACCCTGAAGGACAGCTGTGAGGTTGGTACAGGACTGGGTGTTGGTAGTGTTTTCTTCTATTGCCCCTAGGATTGCTCTGAATTGCAACCGCCTCCATGACACCCAACAACAATCATAACATGACTGTAATTATAATCTCATAGCAGGGATTCTCCATGATACTCGGAGTGCTGACAGCATAGTAGTTATATATTGGGCAACTAACTGCAAGGTCAGCAGTTCAAAACCACTAATGATGGGAGAAAGAGAGGAGCTTTCTGTTCCAGTAAAGAGTGACAGTCTCAAAAATTGGTAGGGGATGTTTTACCCTGTCCTATGAGATGGAATTGATTCATGGATAGTAAGCTTGATTTGGGGGCTCTGCTATGCTAATAGACAAGATTAAGGTGGAAACTAATGTCAGTCTCTACCTGATTAGAGAAGCTGAATCAGTTTACCACCCTTGTTTCCTTGGGGATATCATCTGCTTAAAGTCACAGCCTCATCTTTATAGAAGGAGGAGAGAGAATTCCTAGGACCATGAAGGAAGAAGAGCTACCAGGGGATCACATTCAAAGTTGCACCCTGCTTAAACAAACAGAAACACCAAAGGCTACTTGAGACTAGAAGCTGAGGCAAGGAGACCCTGGGGCAGAGCAGGGGGACAGTGCTGAGACTACGAGACTCTGAGACAAAAAAGTGAGCACCCTTCCCACTCCGTGGAGACCAGAGTCCTAATGACCACAGAGCTGAAAGGGTTCAGATTAGAGAGAATCTTGGTGGCTTGTTAGGAGACCAATGACTGAAGGAGTCCTTACTGTTTTGGGATCCTGCCTTGTAATCTGTTACCTTCCCAAATAAACCCCTGTGCCATGAACATTGCTATGAGTTCTGTGTAGCCATTGCAACAAATGATCCAGGGGAGTGCCATGGGAGGTACAATTGGTGTCCATATGGGCTGGAAGAAAGGAGGTGTTTCTGAGCTCTTCCTTGTGGCAGTTGGCCTTAGGCTGCTCAGAAATTGAATTCTCCTCCCCCTACAATAGCCAGAAGAGATCAGATAGGGACTCTGCACCACTTACTGAATACTACAGAAAGCATCTTAAAAGCCAGTGCAGACCTAGTAGCTCTGTCCTAGACAAGCCAATAGGATACTTCCATTGTCTAATTTTGATACCCAGGGTGACTTGCTATAGTTCCAAGATGACTTGGATGCAAGACATTTCATCCATGTCAGAAAATCTCCTCCATGAAGGACATTGTTTATAATTATGGAGCAAACCCAAAGAGATTCCAAAGGCGGAGACTGGTGATTTCATACTTTGACATCAACCATGCAGTTGACATTCATATGAGAACCTTGCTCACACATTGCAGAGGAGCCTGGGTAGGTAGATAGGATGAGATTACCAAGACAGGGTTAGATCAGTGATGGACTAGACTTTGAGAATCTGATCACAATGTCTACTAGATTCAAGAAAAGAGAAAGTAGTATTATATAAATCCGTGTTCCTCGACCCCAACCAGGTGAACAAACTAAAGACCTTAACCCTATGTAGATTCCAGGCTGCTCCTCATGTCTAGTAGATCATCAGTGACCCCTCCCTCCAAAGCAACAACCTGAATTTTGACATTCAACATCATGCCCAGAACTTCTGTCCCAGACTACCTTGGGCCCAGCCCGTACTTTCCCTCCCAACTAATGTCCTGTTGGCCTCGATATTATGACCAATTTCCACCTTGCATATCCTGAGGTCATTCTGGTTTCTTCTCAAGATTGGAGTCTCTAAGAGCCCAGCAACTATGACTGAGACGTCCTGCTCTGTGACCTGTTTCTTCCCTTCCTCTTCTTCCCATTCCCAAGGGACCAAACTCTGTTCCCTATGCCTCTGCCACAGGCCTCTTCATCCTAAACAGACTCTCTTAGATGCAAGTAAAACTCAGCACCTGGGCTTCAGACTCCAAATTGCTTGCAAACAAGCACCTGTGTGAGACCCCCCATCCTTGGACCAGTGGAATTGGTACTAGTCAAGCTAGCGAATGAGCTCTGGCCACTACGGCAGAACCTGGTTAGTGTATGCACCAAACTCAGCTCTCCCGCTGGGCACACAGCTAGACTGGCTCTCTAGTCTCCATGGCAGTGCCAGGAGACTAAATCTGACCATTTGAATTCAGGCAGATATTATAGGTCCTGGGACCTGTGCCCTAAAAACCCTCCCACATCATTTTCTACTTTTCTTCTTTCAGTTGGCTGGCTATCTAGACCAAAGGCAGCCATGGAAAACATGTGTTGAAATGACAGAGTAGTTCCGGGTTCCGAAAAATGATGTAGAAGAGAGAAGCATGTGAGACCTCAGTCTACTGCACTCCCCAGCACTAACAGGGTTTTCTGTAAGTAAGACATCCCCAATCATGCGTGTTCAGAGTGTGTCTGCTACAGTGGCTGGACTTACGTTAACCAATGCCGTCACGCAAGTACAGGCCAGGCTCCCCGCCAAGTGAGTTACCCCAGATGTCTGCAGCTCGCTCTCCTTCCCTAACTGCCCTGTAGGGCCCAGCTTTCTTAAGTGACCAAGGAAACACTTTCAGACATAAAAGGTAACAGGATGCATAGATGGGTGGTGGCCCTGCTGGGAGATGGCTCTCAAGGGGAACCCTCTGACTTTTCCACACGGCGTCAAGTCTCAATCTTTCCCTGGGGAGGCTTTCTCCTCCACCAAAGCGGGGGTCTATGTGCTATGACTAGGGAGGTAGGGGGACCCAGGATGAGAAAGGCCGTGGAAGCAGAATCTTCACATTCCAACATAGACCATAGAGAAGACCAGGCCTCAGACAAGGGGGAGAATTTTTAATCAGCAGGACAATCCCTTGTTGGTTTAAATATAGTCCTGTTGCTGCTCTCTCCCACATGATCTGTATCCCATGAGCATTTTCATGCCCCGAGAAACAAACACACACTCCGCATTGTTTAACCCATACGCTGCATTGCCCAACTCTCTTGTGCAAAGAAACAAGTGGAAAGTTCTTCCCATGGTGCTACCACCCCACATAGGCACTAAGCATTGCCACCCCATGGCACAGCAGCTCCGTGTGAGGCCTGGGAAGCACACTCTCACAGGCTGTCTGTGTGGTCCCCTGTCTTTGGGGCCAGCTCACCACAGTAACTAGCTTCCCCCCAAGAAAGGGTTCCTGGGGCTCCCTGGACTTTAGGAATGCTTCTGCAATCCTACTCCTAAAGGAAAGATTCCAAAGGCATGGAGCAGAGAGAGGGGAGGAGATTGCTGGAATGTCCCAGGCCTGCCTCTGGGAGGACGGGGGCCTGGGAGTGCATCTCGGGGGGCCTATATTTAGTTCCTTCAGCGCCATCTTTGGGTCCCAGCACCATCTCTCAGGACAGCTAGGGCCTGAGACTAAACGTTTTTCTCATTGTCGCAGGGCTCTGACTCACTCGTTAGAAATAAATATGAAAACAATAAGACCCAAGGGGACAAGAGCGTTCCAAAAAAAAAAAAAATTAAAAGGGACCAGTCGAACATTCCTAAAGGCTAAATTAAAAAAATGACAGTCTTGGAAAATGTTCCCCAGAGGTCTCCAAGGTCTTGCTGTTGTTGTTGTTGCTGCTGCTAAAGCACAAAACCAAATGGCACCAAACACGGGTTTCTCATTTCTAGCGAGCGCTGGGGCATCAATGCCTGCTTTTCTGCTGTGTGTTTGCCCGAGGAGAAACTGTTGGTGTTGACTCCTAAGCAGGGCTCTGTGTGCTGGCACCAGCAGCCTTTGACAGACTAACTCCAAATGACTGAGAGACCACATTCCGGCCTAGTGGTGGCCTGTTTGGGTTCCAGTCTTGACCCCAAGAGAAGTTAGTGACACACTAAAGATCCTTCAAATAATTCTTCTCTAAGCCTGTGGATAACTTACAAGGAGGATTGGAAAACTTTGGCCCACAGAGGAACTATTTTTAGGCTTTGTGGGACATACGGTCTTTGTCACAACTACAAAGTAACCACAGACAAGAGGTAAGTGAATAGACGGGGTTGTATTCAATACAACCCTACTTATAAAAACAGGTTGTTGCGGGGTGGGGTAGCTGGTTGGTATTTGGCTTATGGCCTGACCCCTGACTTAACTGGGTTACAGCCAGAGTTGATGTGGCCTGCTTCACAGAGCCTGCCCAAGAGCTTTAGTTATGGGTTTCCTTCGGTTCTGTGACCAGCACTTCCTCCATACCACACCAAAAGACTGCCACAAAATCTCTTTTTAACCAAAAGGGCACTTCTACTCTATTTTATCAATTGGATATAAGTTGGACTTCCTGGTAATCACCTGAGTATGGTGATTTTTTTTTAATGTCCTGCCACATCACTTATCTTATAACAGTTCTCTAGTGCTACTACCAGAAGTCCCACAAGGGAGTGGTTTCAACAAGCAGAACATATTCCTTCATGGTTTGGGGGGAGGGTACCCTAGGTGGTTGAGTTCGAAACACCAGCAGTAAAAGGATTATTCCTCTCTGTGTTGCCTCACAATTGATAAGAAAGACTAGAGTCTCCTTTCACTATCAGTAAAGCTGGCATTCTTTGGAGGTCTCCATGTGCCTTGGCATCAGTTTTCTCTGGGTCGAGGAGGGTCTAATGGCAGGGACCTGGGCCCTAAAGATGTTCTCTGACTCTTCTTGGGTGGGGTAAATTCCTAATCTCTACTTTCTTGTCTTTCGTGTAATCTGTTATAAGATAAGTGGTATGGCAGGACACTAAAAAAAATCACATACTCACTACCAGGAAGTCCAACTTATGTCCAATTGATAAGATAGAGTAGAAGTGCCCTTTTGGGTTTCTGAAACTTTACATCTTTATGACAGCCAACAACTTTGTCTTTCTCCAGCAGAGCAGCTGGTGGGTTTGAACCATTGACCTTGCAGTTGGCAGTTTAGTGTGCAGCCCACAAGTGTAGCCAGAGCTTCTTCGCAGACCACACCCCAGGGAAACTCCTCTTACCTTGGATCAAAGCCATGACAAGATTAAAGGTATTGCATCTCACCCTTAATCCTCTTATACTTAATTGGCTTACCACATCAGTGGCCTCCTGAGAAATCATTACGTATCTGTCAAACCTCTGAGAATTCTGGCCCACCCAAGTTGACACGTATTTTGGGAGACACGGTTTAATCTATAACCTCTTCCCTTTTTTGTTGATATTGGTCTGAATCAGTTCTGATTCTTAATAGCCTATGTACAAAAGGATGAAGCGCTGCCTGATCCTGCACCTTTGTGACAATTGTGATGTATGAGCTCATTGTCACCGCCACGGTGTCAACTCATCTTGTTGGGAGGCTTACACTATTTTTACTGGCCTTCTGTTTTACCAACCATTATATCCTTTTCCAGGAACTGGTCTCTTCTGATAACATACCCAAAGTACATGAGCCCTTCTCCCAAATAACATTTTGACAGTACTTCTTCCAAGACAGATTTGTTTGATCTTTGTGGGATATTTAATACAATCATTAACATCATGATTTGAAGACATTGTTTACTTTTCCTTCTTCCTTCTTCATACCCCAGCTTCCATATGCACACAACATGACTGAAAACACCATGGTTTCGTCAGGTGCACCTTTTCCTCAAAGTGACATCCTCGTTTTCCCTACTTCGGTTTCATAACTTAAAATGAAAGAACTCAAGAAGAATGTCAAGCCTCGAGTTGCAATATTGAAAGAGTCTATCGAATGATTCAGGAAGCACCAGGAGAAGATGGAAAAATATATACAGAGTCACTGTACTAGGAAGAAGCAGCCAACTTTCTACCATTTCAGGAGGCAGCATATGAGTAAGAACCAATATTGCTGAAGGAAAAAGTCGCACTGAATGAATTAATCAAAAATTATGTTACAGGAATTGATGGGATGTCAATTGAAATGCTTCAGCAAGCTGGTGAAGCACGGGAGGCACTCGGTCATCTGTACCAGGAAATTTGAAACATAGTTACTTGACCAACTGAGCTGATGAGATCTATATTTGTGTCCATTCAAAACAAAGGTGACTTAACAGAATGGTCAAACAAAATAACAATATCACTGATATCGCACACCATATCATCCAACAACAATCTCAGTAGTACATTGACAGGGAACTGTCAGAAATTCAGGCTGAATTCAGAAGACGATGTGGATCAAGGGATAGCACTGATGATGTCAGCTAGATATTTGTTCAAAGGAGAGAACACCAAAAAAAAACAGGTTTAGCCATGTTTATTGACTATGCCAAGACATTTGACTGTGTGGGCCTTAATGAATTATGGAAAACCTTGAAAAGAATGGGAATTCCAGAGCACTTCATTGTGCTCGTGAGGAACTCGTACAAGGATCAAGAGGTAGTTGTGCAAACAGAACAAAGGAATGCTGCAGAGTTTAAAATCTGGAAAGGCTTATGCTCTCACCATACGTGTTCAATGTGCATGTTGAGCAAATCATCAGAGGAAGCTGGCTTATGTGAAGGAGAATGTGGCATCCAGAAGGGAGGAAGGCCTACTAACAACCTCCAATATGTCAATGACACAACCTGGCTTGGAGCATTTGCTGATGAATATCAAAGATGATAGCCTTCAGCATGGATTACAACTCAAAATTTTCACATGTGAACCGAGAGATAACATCATGATGAAAGGAGAAGAAGCTGAAGTTGTCAAGGATCTTGTCTTGTTTGGAGATGGAATAAGGAAAACTATATAGGAATAGGTGCATTTAAATTGTGGTACTGGAAAAGAATATTGATAATGCCATGGTGTGCTAACAGGACCAATTGATCTGTATTGGTAGAAATAAGGCCAGAGTGATTATGATAGTCTGGATAAACTAGAGAAACAAATCGAAAGAAACATATATATGTATAAGGGAGAGTTTTATATAAAGAGCAAGTGTCCATTCGGAAAACATCCAAAACCAGTGCTGTCCAAGCCCATAAGTTCAACAATAGCCCATATATTTGACATCAATCTAAAAAGTCCTCCTCAATCTCACAAAACACATGCAATGATGCAACTGCAAGAGGAAAGCCGAATCAGTGAGCATGTAAGCATCTCAACACTGGCAGGGGTCTCCATATTGCTCCCAGGGCTGCACCAGGGTAGGTCCTTGTGGCTTCTCCTAAGGAATGTCTCACAGGAAGTGAACCTTGCCAGCTGAAGCAGGGAACTGGCTAAGGCAGCTACACCCTGATCCAACCTTCAGAGAGCAAGAGACCTGAAAACTGGAAAGGAAAGGCTCACCGAGCCATTTATCTCTCCTCCCTTCAATTATCCCACGTGTGTTTATCGGTCAGTTTGGCACAATAAACCTTAACTATCTTAGTGATCCTTACAGGCAAGGATGAGACAACTTAATCTTACAGGTTTTGGACATATTGTCAGGAGGAACCAGTCCCTGAAGAAGGACATCATGTTTGGTAAAGTGGAGGGGCAGCAGAAAAGAGGAAGAGCCTCAAGGAGATGGATGGACACAGGGCTGCATCAATGGGCTCAGACACAGGAACAGTCGTGAGGATGGCGCAGGACTGTGCAGTGTTTTTTCATGTTGTGCATAGGGTCACTATGGATTGGAATCCACTCGATGGCACTTAACACCAGCAAAGAGACCATGTGCAGCAGACTTGTTCATTGTGGTACACTGTTGAGTTCTTCACTGTTACTCTCATAAGCATTCACTGTGGGCTGAGCCCAGTGGCGTAGTGGTTGTGCGTGGGACTGCGGCCCACTGGGATGGAGGTTCAATTCCAGCAGTGGGGCTGGGCCTCCTACTCCCACCACCAAGAGCAGTGATGCCAAAAAAAAAAAAAAAAGCATTCACTGTAGGTCCAGCAAAAAGGTAACTTCCTTTTTGGGATGTGGCCTATTAGTCTGGCTGTGAGGATTTGTGTTTTCTTTGCATTGACTTGTAATTCATACCGAAGGTTGCAGGCTTTGGTCTTCATCATCAAATACTTCAAGTCCTCCTCACTTTCAGCAAGCAAAGCTGTGCCAGCTGCATATCACAGGTTGCTAATAAACCTTCCTCCCATCTTGATGCCAACTTCCTCATCTAGTCCAGTTTGTTGGAATAGTTGCTGTGCATACACATAGAATAAGTCTAATGAAAGGACTCGACCCTGACATCTACCGTTGCTGATCTGATACCATGCAGTTTTTCTTTCTTCTCTTGGAAAGAATGCCTTTTTGCCCATGTACAGGTTCATGAGCATAATGAACTGCTCTGTCTTCCCGTTCATCTCAAAGTCATCCACAGTTCATTATGGTGCACACGAATGCTTTTGCACAGTCAGTAAAACACAAGTAGACATCTCTCTGCCAAGATCGATCTGATATCAGCAATGACATCCTTGTGACATGTCTTCTTCTGACTCCAGCTTGAATTTCTGGCTACTTCCTGTAAATGTACTGCTGTGAACACTTTAAAAAGATCTTTACTTGTATGTGACATCAATTATAGTCATGTGGAGACCCCAGCCAGCACTGAAATGCTTACAATGCCACTGGATCCACAAGATTTCTGACCCGCTGGCTTGGGGTTTTCCTGCATAATTTGATAATTTATACCATTTTGGTAACTTATACCATAGCGGGCTCACTTTTTTTGAATGGGCTTAAATATAGATCTCTTCTAGCTGGTTGATCAGGCAGTTATCTTCCAAATTTCTTGGCACAAGGGAGTGAGTGTTTCCAGGAATTCACCAGCTGGTTGAATCATTTCAGTGGATCCTCTGTCAATTGCTGAGCCTTGTGAAAACGAATGCCTTTGGTGCAGTTTAGACTTCTTTCTTCACTACCATTAGTGTTTGCTTAAATGGCACCTCTTGAATGACTGAATGTTTTCCAAAGTAGAATCTACTTTAATGACATGGGCGTTCATCTGTTGGTGGAACATGACTCAAAATGAGGGGGATGGAGAACGAAATTTTCCCATTGTGCCCCCCAAGCCATGCCGTTGCCACATGTAGAATATTATCACCCCATCATATCATCCCCCAATATCTCCCAAGTTTAAATTGCAACTTAAGGCTTTATCAGTGAAGCTAGAGATGAAGTCATATACTTCTAAATACAGTGGTGAAAGAGGCACAAGGAGTCATTTCCATTACAAAAGGGAAACATTGGAAGGAAAGAAGGGATCAGAGGCTCCAGCAAATTGAAATCCCAGCACAACAGTTTACCACAGCAATGACCTTGCCTTGCAGACTCTCAGTGCTGACCATTCTCTCTGGCTTCTGATTCTTGGATGAAGGTCCTGATATTCAGGACCTTAATCCTGGTATTCAGTTCTGCCTTCCAGGACCAAAAGAATGACAGCCTTGCTCCCTGGCTTTAGAAAGTCCATTCTCCTAGTCCCTCTTAATGCCTTATCCTGTTCCCCCACCACCAATCTTGGCAGACTCTCTCAGGTGTGACAGGCCAACTCTCTCACCTTTGGGCATTGGCCCCATCTTAAACAGCAGCTTCATGCCCCATAAGGGAGTTGACAAGAATCCAAGACCTTAAAAACCTAGAAAATAGTAGTCATACTTTTAAAGATCGCAGAAGTTAGGGGCCCACCTTTTGAGGCCCTCAAGATTGTGGTCTTACTTTTTGAGACTGAGGTAACTCTGCTTCCCAGAAACCTTGTCTCTTGTGCTTCGGCTTCCTAGTTCCTTGGTCTCTTGAACAGGCCAACTTGGACTCTACCCTGCTTGAATAAGAGTTGCAAAGCTCTTTAGTAGGACCAACGAATGGTGGGAAACACCCACTCCACCCACATATCTGCGTGTGAAGGCGCTCAGTGCTTGCACACCATGGGTCAGCTTGCATGCCATCTCATTCTGGGCCCCTGGTGCTATGACTACCCTGCCTCTGTCACTGCTTCTCAACAACTGCCATCTCTGATGCCATAACCCTCTTCACCGGTGATGTCCACAGGCCTACCAACAGTCTCTGCAAGGCAATCTAAACTTTCACTACTCAGCACCTTAAAACTCTCCTGGGCTCTGCTCATTTTCAAGTCCCAAACCACTTTCCCAAGATATGTAGGTGTCTTATTAGAGTAGCTATTCTAGCAGGAAATGCTGCCCTCGGTTCCTGGTACTGCTTTAACAGAAGTCCTACCAGTGGATGCCTTTGACACACAGACATCGATTCTCTCACAGTTTAGGAGCCCGTCAGTAGGAATTCACAGTTCCAGCTGTAGAGACTTGCTTTCTTTCATGGCTCTCAGTTTAGGAGAACGGCTCTTGTGTTCTCTCAGCATCGGTTGTTGACATTACGTACCATCAAGAAGCTCTGTGTCATAGCAACCCTCTGCACGACAGAACAAAACACTGTCTGGTCCTACGTCATTGCCACACTTGCTCCTGGCCTGAACACATTGTTAAAGCCACTGTGTCAATCCATCCCATTGAGGCCTTCCTCTGTTTCAGAGCTCCTCCACTTTACCAGACTAGTTCTCCCAAACTGGTCTCTCCTGATAATACATCCAACGTGTGTAAGACAGTGTTTTGTCATCCTTGCCTCTAAGGAGCACTCTGCTCTTGTTCCAAGACAGATTGGTTTGTCCTTTTCGCAGTCCGTGGTTCTTTCAATATTCTTCTCCAGTAACACAATTCAAATGTATCTATTCTTCTATGTCTTCCTTAATCAATGTCCAACTTTCACATGCATATGATGCAATGGAGAACACCATGGCTTGCATCAGGGTGATCTTAATCCTCAAAGTGACATCCTTGCTTTTCCATACTCTAAGAAGTCTGATGCAGCGGATGGACTAATGCAATGCAAGTGTGATCGCTCTCCTGCTGCTTCCATGAGCATTGATTGTGGATCAGGTAAGACAACATTCATTGACCGGGATGCTACCTATCAATCCAGTTGTGAAGACCTTGGTCTTCCTTACATTGAGTTGCCATCAGCATCTGTAGACCTGGAATTTCTTGGATATTTCCATTTGTCTTATATTCTTATGGATCAAGGAGGTTCTCAGCACAAGATTCTGCATCTGAAAACCTTGCTTCCCTCTGACTCTTCTTTCTTGGTGGTAGTAGATGCCCTTTTTCTCTTCAACTCTTTTTCCTGTTATCTCTTGAAGATAAAAGATGGAGCAGGTCAAACCCAGGGAAAAGTCCTCATACATCAGATCCAAATTGTGAAAGGATTAAGGTTGTTTCATCCCCACCCTTAAGGAGTCTTGGGGCTAAATACTCCATAGGATAAGGGTGAGCCACTGTATTCCAGAAAGGGTACAGTCTTGAAAACCCACCAGAGCACTTCTACCCTGTCCTATTTAGGAGTCTATGAGTCAGAATTGACATATGGCAGTGAAGAATTTGTTGTTGATGTCAAAGTTGATATCCCACCCTTATTGTTTTTATAAATGACTAGCATGTCACGGCAAGACACACATGGGGAACATGGCATAACTGTGAAGCCCCTGATAATCAAAACCCAGCTAAGTTGACTCACACTGGGGGGAATACAATTTACTCCATGACAGAAAAGAGAAAGACCTGTTGGCACTCTGTTTAAGCACTCAACTTTAATATTAGTGGTTCAAAATTTGAGTGATTAAAAGTCATCAGTCCCTCCAGAGGAGAAATATATGATAATCCATTCCCATAAAAAATTTAAAACTCTATGGGATAATTCCACTCTGTCCTATAGGTCACTATGAGTTAGAATCAACTTGTCCAAAATGTGTTTGGTTTGGGTTAGTTAACCAAGGAAAGCCAAGCAAGAGAAAATAAACCTGCCCCTTATTATCAACAGCCACAAGACTACCAGTCTAATTTTAGAAGAAATCTATAATTAGCTTCAAGTTCTCCTGAATTGCTTTTTTTTTTTTTATGTGAACCAAGATTGGAGATTTTAGAGACTCCTGCATTCATCAATTTACTTGAAGTTGGGAACTTTGTATAAATATACTGCAGCCAGTCCGTGTCCTGTGGCCATTACGCAAGACTTTATTTTCAGAACGATCAAGCTGAGAGCTGTGTGAGTAACGTATGTAGCTGAGGGCCTAGTAGTTTAAACAGGTCCTTCTCGAATCAGTAATATTGACAGATGGTATAAGTGGCTTGCCAAAAGTGTGGAAGTTTTAACTTTCACAGTAACTGGCTGAAGCTCCTTGGGAAAAAAGGAAAAGGGATGACTGACAGAAAGGAGCTCTGGTAGCATAGTGGTCGTGCATTGGACTGTGACCTGAGAGGTAGAAGTTCGAAACCACCAGCCACTGAGAGAGAAAAATGGAGCTTTCTACTTCTGTAAAGAGTTACAGTCTCATGAAATTCACAGGGGCAGTTCTACCCTCTCCTGTAGGGTGGCTGTGAGCTGGCATCAACTCGATGGACATGAGTTTAATTTGGGAATGACACCCAAGACTATACTCCATAGCAATGGGTATGGGAATGGTGCACAAGGGAGCCCTGGGAAGACCATGGTTAAGTATTTGGCCCTTAATTGAAAGGTCAGTGGTTCAAACCCACAAGGGGCTCTGCAGGAGAAAAGACCTGGCAATTTGACGAATAAAGATGACAAAGAAAGCCCAGGATACCTCATAGGATGGTTCTACATTGTCAGATTGAGTGTCTTTGAATTGGAAATTGACTAAATAAAACACAGTAACAATGAACAATGATACACGGGCTTGGAGACAGCTCATGTTGTCATATGTAACTAACTCATTATTTCCAAGGAAACAGTCATCTCTTAAACTCCTCCAATACCTACTGGTAAAATGTCAAAAGCTGGATCTGCTTCTAGTTTCTTTCACAGGGCAAAGACCAGGAAGTCGAATGAAGGATAAAGAGGGTTTGGTTTTGTCTTTAAGGCAAAATGATGTCTCTTAGATGGGAATTCTGGAGAAGACAGGGTTAATTTTTATCTAGCCCAGGTATGAAGGGTGAGGACATACCATCCTGTGTGCAAGAAGGAAGGAGGTATAGGGGGACGCTCAGAGGAACAAGCAGGTGAGCTGTGTGCGTGCTGTCCGTGTGAGCTTCCGTTTGCCTCACAAGTTGGGGGCCAAGAGAATGAAGCAGGAGCAAGTGACTCTTCCTTGCACTCACTCAAGAACATTCTTCCATTGCTCCCAGGCTGGCTTTCAGTGCCAGAGTCTCCCAGCTTGGCCTGCCTTCTGACTCTCTAAATTCATGGAGGTGGATGAAGTAGCTATTAGAAAATCAGACCTTGATGCCTAGAAAAGTCAGCTGAGGCATACGAAATTTCCAATGTCTGAGTCACATCGAATCCAATTAAACTAAAGTCTCTGAGTGTACAGATAGCGGACCAGTGTCTGTCTGTCTCTCTCTCTCTCTCTCTCTCTCTCTCTCTCTCTCTCATTTTGGCAAAAATACACATAACAAAAGCCATCATTGGATGACTTTGGGTTCAAGTGTACCATTCAGAAACATTAATTGCATTTACCATTACCCATTTTCAAATGCTTTTCCTTCTCTTAAACAGGAACCCAGTAACCCTTAAATAATATGACCCAATTTCCTCCTCCCGAGCAGCTGGTGGCCCCTAATAAATCTTTGTCTATGAATTTGTCTCTAGTATTTCACAGAAAAGGAGTCTTGGAAGTACAGTGGCTATGCATTGGGCTGCTAACTGTAAAGTCAGCAGTTCAAAACCACCAGCCCCAACTGCAGGAGAAAAACAAGGCTTTCTACTCCTGTAAAGAGTCACTGACCCACAAAAGCAGTCCTTCCTCGTCTTACAGGTCTCTCTGAGTTGGATTGACTTGATGACAGTGAGTTGGGTTTGGTTATGTCTTAGGACGGAGGCCATACAGTATTTGTTATTTTATTTCTGACTTATTTCATCTAGTGTTTTTTAAAGATTCATCACTCTTTTTTAGCATCAGATGGTCTGAGATCAAAGTTCCATGTAACTAATGAGCTATTTTGTCTCAGTTTCCTCACCTATAAAACCGTGACAGTGTCTAATTCACAACACTGTAAGGCTTAAATAACTGGCATAAAATCTCAGTGTTATTATCAAGTTTCTCTTCTTGTCTTTCTGGTGCTGAGCTTTGGTATCTTCCAAACATTCAGCTTCACTGAATCTTCTGTGTCCTCCTGTATCAAGTTGCTTTAGACTCTGGGCACTGCTCATGCTCGTCTCTTTCTTAACAATTACCACTGCTCAGAAGCTAGAGGACCAAGTTCTGAGGAACAGACTGATAAGTAACCACCAACAGTTACACAGATCATCAAATGGGGCTGAGAGGTTTCCCACATGGCCAGGCTCGCGGCAGTAACACAGGGCAATCTGGGATGGTTGGTCACCTTAATTGGAACAGATAAGGAAGTTGGGGCAGGCAGGAGCTATATTTAGAGAAGTCAAATAGCCAGGACTCTGGGTCTTGAGATTAGGCCTCCCTCCTGGCCAAGGAGGTGTGAGAAGAAAAGAGACTACAGGACAAAGTCCTGGAGACCTCAGGGCAGTGTGTTTTAAGGGATGCAAGAATGGAGTTAACAGACAGAACACGTGTGAGAAAGTCAAGGTCCCACTACAGCATAAGTGCTCGAGTTAAAATGATTTAAATGCTGTCACAGTTATCTAGTGCTGCTAACACAGAATTATCACAAGTTGATGACTCTAACAAACAGGATCTCTTCTCTCAGTTTAGGAGGTTAGAAGTCAGAATTCAGGTGGCCAACTTTAGAGAAGGAAGATCCTCTCATCAGCTCTGAAGGAAGGTCCATGCCTCCTTTCAACATTTAAGGGTCTATGGCATTCCTTGGAGATCTTCAGTGTGTCTTGGCATCAATTTCCCTTGGGTCCAGAAGGTTCTCAACTCAGGGACCCCAGGCCCTATGTAAGTTCCCAAACTCTTCTTTCTTGGTAGTACAGATGTCCTCTGATCTCTGTTTCTATGCTTAGTCTCTTTCATATCTAATATGGGATTGCTTCACGATGCAACCTAACCCTGTGGATTCCCTCCTACTCATTACATCACTACCTCTAATCTTGCCATGCTAACATCATAGAGTTTAGGATTTATGACACATATGATCATTACATCAGATTATAAAAAACTCACTGCCATCAAGCCAATCTCAACTACTAGTGGCTCTCCAGGACAAGGTAGAAGTGCTCCTGTGATTTTTCTAGACAGTAACTCTTTCTGGGAGAAGAAGGCTGTGTTAGTCTGGGTAGACTAGAAAAACAAATTCATAAACACTCCTATGTGTATAAGAAAGAGGCATATATATATATATATATATATATATATATATATATATATATACAATAGGAATGGAACATTGAGAAAACATCCCAGCCCAGTCCAAAAATAAGGTCATAAGTCCAATATTAGCCCATATGTCTGATACCAAGCTATAAAGTCCTCTTCAGGCTCATGGAGCACATGCAATGATGCCAAATGCAGAACAATCACAAGCCAGTGAGTATAAAGCCTTTGGATCCAGTGGCACACTAAACAACTCAGCACTGGCAGGGGTCTCCAAGGGGCTCCTCCAGTTCCCAAGGCATGGAGTCTATCAGCATAGTGACAGGTATCTTGTCAGTAGAACGTCTCCAAGGAAGTGAGCAAAAAGAAAGTGTCTCCTGCCTCCGAGAAAAGAAATTACCATATTTCCCAGAATTCTCAGAGAAGAGCATGTCCACACAAAGTTCGCATTAGCCATTGTGGCAACCATGTGCTTATGTTAATTTCATGATTGAAATGTAGGGATTAATCTGTTAATCTGGAGATAGCCATTGAGTAGCCAATGAGGCCTCTATGTGGGCTTGGCTTTCTCCTGAGACTTCTGGGAAATCTCATGATATTTCCCTCGTGAAGATGAGAAGCTATCTTCCCCAGTTGTTGGGAGTTAGTCTCAGAGACAATGAACCATGGAAAAGACAAGATGGAAGCGTCCGAGAAGCTGGAGGAGCCGGCAGAGAGACCACACGGCTGTGCCCTGATGGAGCCAGACATCTGAAGCTGGGATAGCTGCATGGAGACCTCTGCCAGCGATGAGTTGCTTCTGCTGTTGATGGACCCTGAGCCCTGGAAGCGAGGAGCCATGTGGAGACCTCTGTCAGCGCCAGGACTCTGCACCCACTGACCTGTGACTTCCTGAGTCGGAAGGAGACTTTATAGACTGATATCGGGGATATGGGTTAATATCGGACTTATGACTTTGTGCTGGACTGGATTGGGATGCTTTCTTAATGTCCTATTTCTCGTATATATAAACCTTTTCCTTATATCCATATGCGTGTCTGTGAAATTTGTTCCTCTGGTCTACCCAGACTAACACAGCTATCTCCAGATTGACAGGCTAGACTCCACCCCACACTCTGAATCCTCACATTGACTCCAGATTAGGTGACTGCCACAAAGGCGTTGTCTTTTATGAGATCACAAGATGGAGGATAATTAGGTGACACTGAATAATAGTTACAGGAGTTGGCCACAATGTAATCCTTAAATCATGAGGATTAAAGAGAGACGAAGTGGTTGGACCCTGGGTAGTGGGAACAGCTATCATGCTTCGTGGATTACTGTAGCTATTCCAGTCTTCAAGTGGAAGTTCCCCCGAGACAAGGCCTGGCCATCTATTTCTGAAAGCATCAGACTTTAGAGACCTTCTGGAGGATCCTGGTACAATCCACTCCACAGCAGCAGGGGACTGGAGCTCTAGGGGGAGAACTCAACTGGAAGCAGCAGGTGCTGGCAAAAGCGCCTTACCATGCATGGTCTGCCCTATTCTTACACGCTCATCCTGACCCTCATCTTACCTTCTGGTGGAACATCGAGAGGCCACAGTCTTGCTTGAGGGACAAGAGCTTGTGCCCACAGAGGACCCTCTCCCTGTTGCTGCTGTCATGACTCAAGTTGCTGCCTCTTCCTCGGGACTTTGAAACTCCTGTTCCTCAAATACAACATCAGTTCTCGACCTCACCATATTTCATTCATGTACTGGACAAAGATGGACTATGAGCCTGAGACCTACAGGTGAAGGAGATGTTGGGTCCATGGAAGGGTGGGGGGTGGGGGGTGGGTTGGGGGTTGAAAAGCCTTCAGAGTCAAGTGAATGGTACTCCCGTGAAGTTGGAGACATGGCTCTCTCCCAAAGCTCGCTTTGGGGCGCCTTACTCTCCCCTGTGAGGTCACCCATCCCTGAGCTGCAGGCAGAGTTGTTGACCACACCGGAGCCCTTCTGGGCCCTGGAGTGCATCTCTCCTGGTCACTTCGGCAGCAGCCACAGCCTCACCATCAGCGGTCACAGCTTCCTGACCCAGGCCCCAATCTCGACAGCCTTGTCCTTCCTTTTCTGGCCTGAAGACCCCCAGAGGGGGGTTGATTTGGTTCATAAGAGCATTGATTCTCCCTCTCTCTGCCCTCCAGTAGATTGGGAGAGGTTCTTCATCTTGACCAAGCCTTTTGAAGTAGGTAAGATCAGCCACCAAGCAGAGGTCCTGGGAAGCTCCACCATCATTCCTTTAACCATCTCTCTCACCCTCTGTCTCCCCTCCACGCCCCCCACTCCACCACCTCCCCCACCTAATCTTCCCAGTCTACAGGTCAGGCCAGCAGCCCTGTGTCCCAAGCCCTGTTCAGTATTTCAAATTTCAAATAATACCTCCTTCCACAGTGAAGTCTTTGTGACATCTTTAGGGCTCACACCAGATAGGGCAGAATCCAGGCTGTTCCCTGTTCCGCTAGAACCCATCATAAAAGCACACCAAAAGCATATTGACTTTATCCTTCCCCTCTTTGCGGAAGTTTTCAGTTTATAATTTCCTTTGTTTTATTATGCCCAAATCCTTTTCCAGCTAAATTCAACAGAAATCACAGAAATAGGTTCCAGTTGTCTTGTTCCTGCAAGGCTGAAAATGAAGGAGTGTCTTTGAGTAGACATCCAAGCTCATTGCGCAAAACTATCCCCAAATTTTCCAAAATGTAGATTAAAAAAAAAAAAAAAAGATAGTTGGGAGATGAGCGGGTGTTTTGAATTCTAGTGCTTAGACTGCCATCTACTGGGTATTCGTGATATAAAACTAGTGAAAGAGCTCGAGAACCAGCGTGTGTAATACCTTTAGTCAAAACCTGTAACGTTTCTAAAATGGATTACAGAGGTAATTGTCTAAATCTTTTTTTAAACATGATTGGACTATTGAGTTGTATGATGTGTAAATTATATTCCAATAAAATGGTTAAAAATCTGTATAAGTGCATGTACATACATGATCAATTTTATAAAGAAAGATCAGTTTCTGGATAGCTGTATGGAATAAGTAGAGACGTGAATAAATACAATATCTGTGTTTTGGAAATACTGGCTACGAGGGCATTTTCATTCTCACATGCAGATGTTGTGAGTTACTCTGGCGCATTATAAACCACTGCATCGGTGCGAATAAAAAGCTTTCAAATTCTGATCCCTGCTGCAACCAGGGAGCAGGCACGAATCACCCTTCATGTAAGAGTGGACACAAAGAATTTCCTTTTCTGCCCAAATAATGGCAATTCCAGGGTATTCTTTCCAGTCATATCTTTGAAAAACGACATCACAAGTGGGCATGCCGCTACCGACAGTTATAGAGTCTTGCCCATTTTTAAGTAATTGACTTCACAGCATTGACAAGCCTGAGCTTTTTGCATAAAATTACGTTTCCGTTTCAGAAAGTAATGTGAGCGTTAGCATCGACTTGGCAAGTGAATTTGGGGTTTTGAGTGGTTCGCTATTTTTAAAACGGTCATTGGTTGCATTCGAAAGAGTACAGTGAGCCGAGCCGAGCTTCCAGTCCGTTGTTAAATCTGGATGTGATTGTGAGATGGTGTCGCTTTTATGTCCCCGTGATGCCCGGGGTCTGATAGAAGGAGACCCTCCCAGGTCCTGCTCCCTCCTCTCCTCTCCTCTCGAGTGGCTGCTGTGTTTCAACTCATCGTGGCAGCCACTGTGCCCGTCCACCTTGCACAGGGTCTTTCTCTTCTCCACTGACCCCTGATTCTACCAAGCACAGTATCCTCCTATAGGATTGGTGCTTCTGAGGACAGTACTTGGACCAGCGGTGTGAATAGCCTTGCTTTCGAGCAACATGTGCTGAAAAGTGGGTTACAGATGCAATCAGGCTATAATTTGGCACCCCATCATTTGATCTCCCGCGTGATCCATTTACATTTACTCTGGCCTTCAGTAGTGACCGCAACGGGATTACTATTCACTTGGATGCCTGGCAGGGGAGGGTCAGGGGAAATGGGAGCTAATAATAATGACAAAATGTTCTCAAAGCTGGTTGTGGTGCAGATTGTACAACTCCTCCTAATGGGATGAACCCATGAAATGCCATGATATGTGAATGATATGCCCCAAAAACCTGTTAAAAAAAACCCACAGTACTTGGGATAAAGTCTTGCCATGCTGGTGATCTGCTTTCTAGAAGGACTTGGAAACTCCAGGACACACACAGACCCAATGGTAACTAATAGCACGTGTGTGTGTTGTGAGAGGAGCTGCCAGGAAGGGTAGAAATAAAGCCTCTTCTACAAAGCTAGTAAGAAAATCCAAGACAAACGATATGTGAATATAAGAAAGAGATCAATGAGTGGGTTCCATTTTAATTGTTAGAGCACACATTAAAATAGATGAGGTTCCTACTTGAAATCCCTAATTTGTTCTTGGATCATTGTTTTAAGTAAGTCTACATGTCGGCTAAATACTAAGCTAAAATATTTTCAAAGCACCTACCGATAAGTATTTTACCTCTTTTTACACATGATAGACAGAAAACTACACATATATTTTTAATTTCTTGAAACTCATACATCTGATTTCTCAATTCAGAGAATTTGCTTAGGGATAAAATACCCATTGGGGTTAATCTATGAAGTTTACTCAGATGAAGATTAGAGTGTTTTCTCGCTGTTTTTACATATGTTGGTCCTTGTTCATGAGTCATAGGGGGGGAAACATTTTGTCTTTAATCAAACAAGGCCTCTATAGCTGAAACCCTGTGAGGAAACTCAACTATGGATTAAAGATTAACATGCCTCTCTGCTCAATTCCGACCCAAGACAGGAAGACATGGGTGAATGTGAATATAAAAACAATATAGAAAAATAGAGAGAGTCAATCAATACAGAAAGTAAATTCCAAGTACTGATAACTACAACCCCAAATCACTTGTAAATTCTTCTTCTCCATACTCTTTAAATGCATTCAGTCTAGCTATGTGGGACTATTTAAAAGACCTTCACATTAATTTAAATTGCATTAAAACTTAGGTCCTCAGACTCACTAGCCACACCTCATGTTCTTCACAGCAACAAGTGAGGTAGGTGCTGGGGAGCAAATGGGGAGAGCACAGGTGCAGGTATGGGAATCACAGTGCGCCAAAACCACTGGGAGTATGTTGCAGTTCTCCCTGAGGAATTTTTTGTGTTTTGTTTCATTTTGATTTGTTTTTCAGAGAGAAAAATAGTGAAGCACCTTGATAGCCATATACAGTTATAACTGTTATTTGCTTGTTTATTAGGTGAAGATATTCCAAATTCCAAAATAAATTGTCATGTTTCTCATTCTATATAGAAGTTCCTATTGCTTCAGAAACAATACTTTGTGGGGTGCTAGAGTTGGAAAGGCACTGAGGAGAAGTTCCACATGCCATCTCTTTCATTTGTCAGTGGGAATACTCCAGCTCCAGAAAAGAATGAACTGGCCCTAGGTCACAGGACGCAGCAACCTCAAGCCTAGAAATCCCCAAATCTCCCAGCTTCAAGCTCATTGGATAAGTAGTACATCACAATGACCTCTTTCCTAAGCCCACAGTACAACTTCCATCAATCACTGGCCAAGAAATAGTGAAGTCTCTAAATGTTATTTTTCATCTGAAATGTTCAGCAGTACCCCAGATTAACACTAGATGTCAGATCATTAGATAGGAAGTTAAGACTTTCACAATGAGAGTCTTTACATGTTGGATCAGAAGTGGTCTATTTTCTCAAAAATCAGGGCAGACTGATGCTGCCTGGTAAAAGAAGCTTTGTAGTTTGTCCCTGTGGACCAGAAAAATAGAATTCTATCAAGGATACTACTTCTGATAATGCATTCTCCAAAGACAGCAGCATTTGCATTTAATAAGTTCACATTGATGTCTGCTAGTTATAAGAAGGACACGTGTCATTGTTCTTCTCTGCATTTGTGAACAAACAAAATGCCCAACGCATCAGAAATGGAGACTTAAAGCAGCATGATGCTTCATCTTATGGTGTACGTTGAATGATTTGTAAGGAGCAAGGTTAACACAACTTGCCTTGACATAAGGGGAAAGATCAAAAGGAGGCAAGAAGTCAAGATTCCATCCCACTTCATGGAAGATGATGATGTGTTGTTAATGACCATCAAGACAGCCCCAACTCACATGTCCCCATGAGAGAGTTTGACTCCTAGACAGAACAAGGGAAGGAAGTAAGCAAAGGAGAGTGGCAGTGCTGGTTAGAGCTGGGTTCAGACATGAAGGGCAAGTAACAGAAAAGTCCCTAAGTCCGAGCAAACTCAGGTCTAACAGGCAGATGGAAGAGGGAAGCCTGACAAGAACAGGAACCAGGAAAGCATGTGGGCTGAGATAAGGGTCACAATCAGACAGCCATGACCCTGTCTGTCCTTCTGAAGATGAAAACATTATACAAGGGAAATCACAGTTCAGAGGCAATAGAATTAGAGGACCTTGAGGGAAAATGAACTCACTATAAAAACCAAACTCACCACCTTGAATCCACGACTCTCTAGATGAGGGTAAAAGCTGGAACTTTGGTTGAGCCCCGGTGGCATAGTGGTTGTGTGCAGGACTGCAGCCCACAGGGTTAGTGGTTCAAATCCAGCAGCAGCTCTCCAGAAGAAAGGCTGGACATCCCACTCCCACCAGGGGGCAGTGATGTCAAAAAAAAAGAAAAGACTGGAACTTTAAGGGAGTAGAAAGTCCTGTGTTTCTCTTTTCCAGCAGCTGGTGGTTTTGGACTGCTGACCTTGCATTTAGTAGCCAAGTGCATAACCACTATCCCACCAGGGCTCCTGTGAACCTGCTATAATTTGAGAAGAGTGTGAATGAGGAACTCAGCATTTATAGGACAAAGGGACATTTTCAGATGAAAATATTCAAACCAAAATATGTGTCTAAGAAATCTCTTGTAAGATTAACTGAAGATATGGCTGCTGTGGTAGTCATCTAATTTGGTGTCAATTTGAGGATTAAGAGTATAGCCCGTCAATCTGGAGATAGCCAATAAGACCTCTGTGTGGGCATGGACTTCTCCTGAGAATTCTGGGAAATCTGATACTTCCTTCTTAGGGGGCAGAAGACATTATCTCTTTCCGTTCACTCCTTTGTTGATACTTGACTGACAAGGCTGGCTTCCTGTGAGAGATCCCTGAGGAAAAGCCACATGGATCTACTCTGATACAGCCCTGGGAACTGGAAAAGCCACATGAATACCCCTGCCAGTGCTGAGATGCTTACACCATTGGATCCGCTGAGATAATTACACCACCACTGGATCCAAAGATTTTCTACTCACTGACCTGTGATCTTCTACATTCAGCATCATTGTATGTGTTTCGTGAGTCTGAAGAAGACTTTATAGATTGCTGTCAGGCATATGGGCTAATATTAGACTGAAGGATTTGATCTGAACAGTACTGGGATGTTTTCTCAATCCTCATTTCCTTTTGTATATAAACCTCTCCCTTATATATATGTGCGCATTTAAGCATCTGCTTCTCTAGCCTACCCAAATCAACACAGCTGCTATAGCAAAGTGTGGTGAAGAAATTGGGTGGTGTCCAGCTCTCAAAAAGAACAACATCTTCAGTCTTGAAGGCTCATCTTAAAACAAGCATTCATTTAAGTGAGGTGTCCGCTAAGTCCACACCAGAGATGCACACTAGCCTATTTGATGCAAGGACTATAAACAATAAAATTAAAACTCTGCAGAGGGGATTGTATTATAGCTTACATTCTGAGTCCCTGGTTTGCAGAAGGGTCTGGATTACATGTGAAAACCCAAAATCCATTTGTCATTTAGTCCCCATATGAATTCTGAGGAGTCCCCACTGTCCATGGGCCAGGATGTAAATAGCCTATCAGACAGAGGGCATTGGAAAGTGGATTCATGCAGATATAGTTAGCTTAAAATATAACACCATATCACTTGCTTTCCTACAAGGTCCCTTTTAAAATTGACTCGGGTTTGCATTATTTTCTACTTTCATTTGAATTGAGGGGTGTGTGTGTGTGTGTGTGTGTGTGTGTGTGTGTGTGTGTGTATTTGCAGGGGAGAGTTGTATGGTTTTGTTTATTTGAAATTCAGGACAGTAATTAGATATACCATTTCTTAGGGTCATAGTAGGGTAGGTTGAGGGGGAGAGGGGAGGATGGTGAGTTTATAATTATGAGGACAAGAGTGAAGAAAAGGTTCTAAAATTGATTATGGTGATGATTGCACAACTCTTCTTCATATATTTAAACAATGAATTGTATTATATAGGAATTACATGTCAATAAACTATTACCATTAAAAAGAAAGTCATGCAAAAGAAATCTCTTTTAAATTTGAGAAGGTACTCAACCAGCGACAACAGTGATGTTACTTGTTGTTTGCAGCAGATTTTGCCACTCATGCTTCTATTTTGATTCACTGACACCCAGGAAACATCAGGGATAACTTCAGATGTCACATGAGATGCCTGGGCTCATGCTCCAGCTGCCTGGAGGCTGACGTGGTCCTCAGAGGATCGTGGTCAAGTCCTTTAGGGAGCTGGACAAATCACCAAGTAGACAGCACTGCTTCTGGGAGAGTCACATGTTCATTGCCACTTGTTGGTCCCTTTCCACCAACTCTTATGTTCTCACATGTGTCTAGTTTAACAAACAAAGAAAAAAGCTAAGATTCATATGTGATAGGCAAGTTTATTGTGCCAACCTGGCCCATAGGAACATGTGGGATGAATAAGGTCACAGTTTGATGGGAGGGCAAAGAGGTTAGTGCCTCGGCAAGCCCTGCCTCACCCCCACTCTCTGGTGATTGGGCCAGCTTGCAGCTGCTAGTTCTCTGCCTCAACTTGTGAGCTTCGCTACCTATGAGATTGCCACCCTGTGGACTGTGTCGCTAGAACTTGAGGTTCCTTTGAGACCTGCTTTGCCACGCTGTGGGTGTGTACATTGCTTAAGTTTGGGACTGTGGAATCCTGTTGTCTTGCTGACTGGTGACCCACCCTACTGCTTGCTGCCTGTGGCCAGACTGCCTGCACTGCTCTGCAGAAGACTCAGCAATCTGTTTCCTTGACCTTGGATCCAGGAACCCTTGTGAGTTGAAGGACTTCCAGTATATTGACTGTTCCACAGAAGTGAGTTGAACTGAGCCCTCTATACTGCTGTGTGGACTAATTAGCTTTTATATTCTCTCATGTTGTATATATCTATCCATATATGTGTGCACATACATATATAATTATATGTGCGTGTATATACACTGATTGCATGTATATGTATACATATAGACATATAAGTATATAGATTATATATATGCATATAATCATAAGTGTCCTGTGTTTCTCTAGAGAACCCTGTCTAACATACCACACAAAGAGGATCGCCATTCTGTTTACATGTACACTTCTGGCTACATAGACAGCTGCCCTGTATTGCAACCAGAGAAAACTCATAACTGCATGAGGGACATGTGCAAAGTAAAGGAACTCAGTTGCTATGTGCATTTCTTCTGGTGCTTAAAACACTCAGATTTCCAAGATTCTCATGTGGATCTCTTTGGCATGTCATTTCAGAACAACCGCATCCAACGGAGGGGAATTCTGTTGGTCTAAGCCTCCGGGTGTGGAAGGAGCCCTGGTGGCAAAGGGGCCTGAGCA
>PVJH01007092.1:0-95725 GCA_004026705.1 Nesogale talazaci | reverse complement strand
CTGACTTCTTCTCATGTACTTTTAAAAAAACTAATGTACTTTTTATTAATCATTTTACTGGGGGCTCATACATCACTTATCACATACATACATATACTGTGCCAAGCCCCTTCGCCTGCCTGAAGTTGTCATCATTCTGCAAATCTCTACTTTTCCACTTGAGCCCTTGATTTCAGCTTCTCATCCCTTCTGCTCCCCACTCCCCCTTCTGATGTACTTTTAACTCCCAAGGAGGAGTCCCACTCATGTTCAAGACATGAACTCTATTATCTTATGAACACTAGTTATGACTATCTTGGTAGAATGCCAGTAGTGAACACTCCCTTTATCATGAGAGAAAAGCACTGATAGACTATCTGGAGGCTTTGCATTCCTTACTAGAAGGCCTTGTGGAGAGAATAATACTCAACACTGTTGTACCCCTCACTGTTGAAACCTTGTGAGAAGGTTCTACCAGATCTACATATATATACTGTATGTCTTCAAAAAAAGATTATATTTAGCATTAGCTCGCTGGACTTGATTTTGCTAATCCTGATTTTGTTGGCAACATCTAGAGCAGCAGTTCTGAACCTATGGGTCACGACCCCTTTAGGAGACAGACAACCCTTTCAGAGAGGTCGCCTAAAACCATCGGAAAACAAATATATGACAATATATAATTATATATTGTTTTGTGATTAATCACTATGCCATAATTCTGTTTAATTATGCTCAATTTATAACAGTGAAAATACATCCTGATTATAAGATATTTACATTATGATTCATAACGATAGCAAAATGAGAGTTAGGAAGTAGCAGCAAAAATAATTTTGTGGTTGGGGGCCACCACAACATGAGGCACTATATGAAAGTGTCGCATTAGGAAGGTTGATGTGTCTCCGCCTCCAAGAAGAAATTACCACATTAACACCAGATTAGGTGACTGCCACAGACCACCCCTTGTCAACTTGACACTTTCACATAACTCTGTAACGCTATGTAATTTTCAAGCAAACTATAATAAAATCATACCTGTACCTAACAGGTTAAAGCTAAAATCCATACAATTCAACATGGGCCACCCTCATTTAAACATAACATTCTATAAGTGAACAAAACAAAAAGTATCCTATGCCTAACAGTTGCAGTTAGGTAACGCCCACATCTTAATCCTATAAATATATATTCCCCACCTATGAGGTTTGTAAGCCAAAATCCTCATGCCTTTAGTTCCCCACTTAGGGTATCCAATTTCTATATTTCCCATTTACATCAACCCAGTGCTCTGAGGAAACAATCATACTTTTCGACATGAAAAACCTTCATTCCAGTTGAAACCTCGTGAAGTCAGCATCCATAAACAAAGTCAGACCATCCAAAAAATCTGCAGCAATATGCACCAGTTCACAGGCTCAAATTACAACTCTTCATCTGGTTGGGTCCTGGTCAACTCATTGTGGGCTGCCTCTCTTTGCCTCACCAGGGTGTCCATTGGTCGCCTTACCTTAGACCAGGCCTAATCACAAATTCTCAACAAGCCTAGCCCTCTCTTGCTAGGTCATGAACATCATACCAGTAAACCTGCTCTTGCCTTTTCCTTTAGTTCCTTATAAACCAGGACCACAGGTGTTAGTGGCCAGACTCAATCCATCTCTTTATTACTGCATTTCTCCCACTTCCACTCAGCAAGTAGGTCCAAGTTGTCACCTAGCAAGCATTTCAGCCTGCCACAGGTTTCCTTTAACATTCAGTTCTAAAAAGGGGTTTTCTTCATGGTTCCTGATTTTTTCCAGCTTCTGAAAATGACCACTAGTTCAAGATTTAAAAAAAACAAAAATACCAAATCCCAACAAACCAGAGTTGTTCTTTCTTCAATCTGACCCTTTGGAATGCAAATATACTGACTACTCCAAAGTACTGGGTGGAACTTATCTTCTCAGAGCCTTCTTTCCAGACATGGCCTAAACCCGTCTAAAGATCAAATTAATGGCTTGAGACAAGTAGGCTTACAAGCTCTCTACTTTCGTACTTCCCAAATTAATTTCTTTCAACCGTTATAGCAATAACAATAAACAGAAGAAATCAGTGTAAATAAAGTAGAATCAAATACTAAACACAATTCTTAAAGCAGTCAAGTTCCATCCTTATTTAGCTTGTCTAAGTCCTTATCTAAAATATTCTATTTATTCAAAAATATGGGATTATATTTCTGAAAGCATCAAACCAGATCCATGCTGTCAGCTATTTTGCCCTTCTGTAAGCCATTTTCCTTAAGTAGCATGGTTTCTGAGAAATTCAAATAGCGATTTCTACTCCTGAACTCAAAATATATATTAACAACATTAATTTTTGCCATTTCATAGAGGAATAACAAAAGACAACATCCAAGTAAAATAATCAAAACTTTAACTTCCCATATTGTTTCTAGGAAACAACCCAGTAAACTGCGTGGTTACAGCTGACTTCTGGCTAGCCAAAGAAGAAACACTATTATGAGGCAGAAGTCAAACAAACATCTACTCTCCATCATTACAATTTGGTTTTCCAGTGCCCCACTGCTATGGCACCATAATGTGTTAGTCCAGGTAGATTAGAGAAACAAATTTATAAGCACATATATGATAGAAGAGAGTTTTATATTAAAACATCCCAGCCCAGTCCAGATCAAGTTCATAAGTCCAATATTAGCCCATATATCCAACAGCAATCTACAAAGTCCTTCAAACTCTTGAAACACATGCAATGACGCCAACTGCAGGACAATCACAAGCCAGGGGATAGGAAGTCTTTGGATCCAGGGGTGGTGTCAGCATCTCCGCGCTGGCAGGAGTCTCACGTGGCTTCTCTAGGTCCAGGTTCCTTGCTGCATCAGGGTAGGTCCATGTGGCTTCTCCTCAGGGATGTCTCGCAGGAGCCAGCCTTGTCAGTGGAGTCTCTCAGGCAGCGAGTCTTGTCGGTAGAAAGTCTCCAAGGAAGTGAACAGAGAGAGAGTGTCTCCGCCTGCAAGAGGATTCTGAGGAGAAGGCCACGCCCACGCAGAGGTCTCATTGGCTATCGCCAGATTGACAGGCTAGACTCCACCCCTGCACTCTTAATCCTCAAATTGACACCAGAGGAGGTGACTGCCACAGTTGAGAACCTCTGATCTAAAGTGTCATAGCCAGGAGCCGCCTTCTTGCCATCAGGCGTGGTCAAGTTGTTGTCCTTGGCTCCGTCAATCTTCTAGAGCTGCTTCACTGATCGGGTGTTTTACTCCGTGATCAAGGGGAACTTGTTGGCATAGTGGGCATGCTTGGTTCTCCTGGGGCTGCTCTTCCGAGGGTATTCAGGCTGCTTTTTCAGAAGATGAGTGACATTTGGATTGTGTGTGTGTGTGTGTGTGTGTGTGTGTGTACGCCTTTCAGCACAGCCTTCTTAGCTTTTTTTTTTTGTCTTCTTAGCTTTTAATTTTTTTAATCATTTTATTGGGGACTCATACAGCTCTTCTCACAATCCATCCATCCATCCATTTTGTCAAGCATATTTGTACATTTGTTGCCATCACCATTCTCAAAACAGGTCTTCTTCGCTTTTAATACCTTTACTTTGGCTTCCATTTTGGGAGTAGCAGGGGCTTCCTTTGCCTTCAGCACCATCTTTGTAAAATGTGGAGCAATATTTTTTTTAATCATAAAAAAGTTCATTCAAATTCAAAATTTGCTTCTGACTTCAAAAGAGAGATTCTGAAAACAAACACACAACTGCTGTGTTGTGTTAACTAGTATTCTCTGCTTTTATATCCAGTTTCCAGTATCCATTGCTATAGCGTCAGGAGTAATATTCACGATTCAAGGATTTATGAAGGAAATTAACAGGTTGTAATGCAAGTGGGAAATACTTGTATTAAAGGATAGAGTTGTTCATAAGAATATATTATGAAGTTCTTTTAGGCCTAATAAATGTCACTCAGCAGTTAGCCACAACCCAAAGGCAGTCAGTTCAAACTCAGTGGATCAGCAAACCCATGTCCCTGAATGACATGCCCAGAAGCACCCCCATCCAGTAAGCCTCAACCTAAAGGCACTCAGGTCCATTTCCATGGGTCAATAAACCCAACTCCCTCAATAAAGTGCCCAGAGACACCCTATTCTACAAGCTAGCCTCCTGCAGAAAGCATTCAGCTTTAATTGCTTCATGGGTTCGTAAGTCTAACTCCGTTCCATGTTCTGTCACTTGTTTTTGCTGCTGATCCTCTGATGTCACAATTGTCTTCTGGATCCAAGAGGCTCACTGCATGGGAATCTCAGGGTCCAGAGGACATGTTTCACTCCTGGCTCTTGCTGGTAATGAGCTCTCTGCTCCTGCTTCTTAGAAGGCTCATTTTATATGCAGCAGAATGGCATTCCAAGGAACCCCATTCAAAATTATTCACAGGTGACTCCTGTTAGTTTAAACAAGGCCCATGCAGGTAAAGGTATTTTTACAGAAGTTAGAGACTGACTAGAAGAACCACTTAAATAATTCGCTGTCCCTGCCCCTGCCTCTTCCAGCAGTTGTACAGAACCTGAATCACGTTTCTTTCTTTCTTTCTTTTTTATTAATAGATCATTTTATTGGGGACTCTTACATATATTATAATAATCCACACATCCATCATATCATGTTCATGTACAATGGTTGGTGTCTACAATTTATAAACATTATCTTTCTTCTTAAACCCTTTGATATCAGATTCTCTTTTTTATCCCTCCCTCCCCCACCCTGCCAATCTTCAGTGTATCATGTTTGTTATTATTATTCATATATATCTTACATTGCCAATTTTATCCCTTTACCTACTGTATTGGTATTCCCCGCCTCAAGAGGGATTATTCTGCTGTCATTGCTATCCTTAGCCCCTTCCCTCCTTTCTCCCCGTTCCCTTCCTTTACCTCCTGGAATCACTACTCCCATTTCTGAATCATATTTTAAGAACAATAATCTTTCTTGCTTTATTACCAGGATACATATAAAACAAACAACTTCACTGCTGTCAAGTCAGTTGCTGACTCACAGTGATTCCTCTGTGCGTTTCTCTGACAAGTATAAAGCCCAACCCAGTAATTTTCTCATGGTTCCCAACTGCTGATCAACCCAAAGCACACCTAGAGAAACCAGAAGGGAGAAGAGACAAAAAAGAATCTTCCCCTGGAGGAAACATGGTCCTGACCACACCCTCAATTCATGCCGTGCATTTAGCAGGGTTTGGAAGTAAACATGAACTGTATGTACACACACACACACACACACACACCCTCTCAGTTCCATAATAGCAACAATGGTAAACCACTGCTGTCTGTTTCTTACAGGAAACTCTGCTCTTAAAGATAAAGAAGATCAATTTGGGAGAACACCCCTCATGTATTGTGTGTTGGCTGATAGAGTGGATTGTGCAGATGCTCTCTTGAAGGCAGGCGCAGATGTTAATAAGACTGACCACAGCCAAAGAACAGCCCTCCATCTTGCAGCTCAAAAGGTGAGAAGTAAACTTAACTTGAAAAATAAGCATTTCATAGAGTATTTATCGCTTGATGAATGGAACAATACAGCTGAGGGTTACAAATAAAAGGAAGCAAAAATACATGACTCTTCTGTTTCCTGTTTTCTTAAAAATGATCTGTAAACTACAGAGAGTTAAACCGAAGTAGCCAATGTTCACCTATTGTGTGCTTTTGTCAGGGACTTTATCAAGGGAGAGAAATGGATAAGTTATATGTGCAATATGATTAAAGCTATATTATGAATTACATGACATATAGGGGGAAACATTGTCCCCAAAGAAATACACTATAATGTTCCTTGTGGTTGGGTGTACATTTTAGAAACATATATATGAAGATTTCTCCTTCTTGCTATTTACAATTTGATTTTCTCAATGAGTATTTTACAATAAAAAGTTGCATTCTCTTGAAATATGAGGGGGCTTCCAAAGGTTTCTGGTAATTATGGGATTTAGAGAGAATGAAATTTCCCTACAAACTTTTTGAAGCTTCATGTGTGTTATTAGGGGCCATCACAGAAACCAGATTTATACATATGTCTTCATTCTTTTAAAAAATTCATAATATTGCCAATATTAATATTTTCACCTTTTTAAAGCCACTGTCAAGGGCTTGAATTTTTAAGATTAAACCTTTCCCCAAAAAAAGGTTGGGTTGGGGGGTTGGAAAGAGAAGTTTCAGCATTTATTTAAAGATTTATTTGCCTAAGAATTACTTTTCCATCCATAAAATTTTGATCTCTAAAAGTATTTCCAATGGCTGGTATTTTTTCTTTTTGCGATTTTAGTCTTCTATACTTTTGGAACAAAAATAGCCGACACTATTTAAAAATGTGAACCAGATATAGCTGGTTAATTGAAGGGTTAGAAAAATATCTTTTCATTAGTTGAATGCATAAAAAGAGACTGGCATTAAGATATACTACTGAATATGGTAGTTATAGGCTTTTATCTGTTAGGTCTGTCAGGTTATTTCCAGTTATTTCTCTTGAATTTGCTTTTCAGCATCATAATGTATTTAAAAACATCCCTCATTTTCAATCCCATCTTTAACAACTGCTAATGTATTTATAACCTCTCACCTGGGCTTTGTCAGTCCTGCAAATTACTCTCTCAGAAAGATAACCCCACTTACCTTGTTATCATTTGAAAAAAAAATTTTGGAGGCAAATAGTCCCAATATTAAGAATTTGTGGGCAGTGAATAACAGAATTGTAGGTAAATGGATATATTGGATGGGATAAGATAATATAATAAATGTGTGTATACATGCACACATACATGAATACATATATTAATTGATTTATATTTATATGATAATAACAATAATACTAAGGATTCCCGGGGAGAAGATGGGAGAAGGAGTAGTGGATAAAGGGGAACTGATATCAAAGAATTCAAGAAGAAAATATTTTGAAACTGGTGGTAGTATCAGTGCTACAACTATGTTTGATCTATTTAAATTATGGAATGTTATATCTGTAAGAGTCCTCAATAAAATGATTTTGAAACATGATTTCTGATTTAAAAAAAAAGAATTTGCTATTCCTAAGATTTTTCCATGTAATTCATTTAAGTTAAACTTAACTGAAGTTTAAAATGCAGGTTCAAGAATGTAACATGGAGAGACCTAACTTAATACTAAATGGAATATGGGGGGGTGGTGGTTGTGAGGAAATAAGGTCTTTATTTGGTGATCCAACAGTATGATATCATTGCAGAGATGTAATATGATCAAAATGAGAGAATAGGTGTGTACATTGTGCTGTTTTGTTTGCTTTTTGTCTGTGATAATGTGATTGTATCAAAGATTAAGTGGAATTGTGAATTACATGTTACAATTTACATATCTGATTTCTTGTTAAAAAATGTATGTTCTTTCAAGTTTCTGATAGTTATGCACCACCCACTCCCCTTGTTTGTTTGTGTGTTTACCATAACAGTAACTTATCCTTTGTCTTTACTAACACTGGTGAATTTGCAAAACAGGTTGTAATTTTTTTTCCATACTCTGGATCAAATGTAGATAATATATTTAGTTTTCTGTTTCACACAAAAGAGTATTATTCAAAAAAAAATTTTTAAGAGTATTATTGGGCTGAGCCTCAGTGGCATAGTGGTTGAGTAAGTGACTGCGACCCTCTGGCTTGGCGGTTCAAATCCAGCAGCAGCTCTCCAGGAGCAAGGCTGGGCCTCCCACTCCCACCAGAGGGCAGTGATGCCAAAAAAGAAGATAAAGAGTATTATTAAGAAACTGTAGATTTATAGACCAGCCAGCACTAGAAAGAGGTAGGGTCTAGAAATAACTCTTAAAGAATAATTAAGCCCTACCAGACCTCCCACACCCTCCTTGCCACCGATATGAGACCACTTCACCCCCCTCCCCCATCCCTGAGCCTGTTCATGCTTCTCCTTACTCCCCTCCCCCGTGTCCCACAGGAACTGTCATTCTCTCCTGACTGTTCATTCAAGAGCGCTCCCTTCTTGATTCGGTCCATTTTGGAGGGTCAGACTTCATTGCCTTCCCACATTGTGACCCCTGAAATGTCCTCTGTCGCTGTCTGCTTCAGTAGGGAGACAGTGTGACTCATCCTGTTGTTGTTTGCCCAGTTCTCTCTGTGACCCTAGGGCCCGCAGGGGCATAGTCTTCTGAGCTTCTTGGGCCAGAGTGGGGACCAGTCAAGGCTCTCTTTCTCTTCTTCCCTGCCAGCCCGTCTCCATGTGGTTGTGGCATGCTGGCTCCTCCCCCAACCTGTTCTCTGCCCTGCCCACTTCCAGGGCGGGAGTCAATCTGGTTCTGGTTGTGTCCACCCCTGTAGCGCTCTCTTTTCATGCATCTTTCCATGTATCCATGCTGTCCTCATGGTTGGGTGCTTCATGGTAGGGTCTGCATGCCCACTCCAGCTTCTGTGGACACAAGACCAGTACTCTTTCCCCCTGGGAGGGTTAGTGTCCTGCTCCCTCTGTTATCCTTTCACTGGCTTCCTCCCCCAAACTATCATGGTCTCAATTCTGCCTTTCAAATCCAGCTGGACTGGATGAGGTACACTGGTACAGATGGGAACTGAAAATACGGGGAACCCAGGACCGATGAACCCCTCAGGACCAGTAGTGAGAATGGAGTTACCGGATGGGTGGAGGGAAGGTGGGGTAGAGCCAAGCACAAGGATCTACACATAATCTCCTATCTGCAGGACAGGCATCGCAGAGACGTCGGCAGTGTGAGATATGACAAAACAATAATAATTTATAAAGTATTGAGGGTTGGTGGGGGATGAGGAAGGAGGGGAAAGGATGAAAAGCTAATATCAAGGGCTCAAGTGGAAAAGCAGATATTTGGAGAATGAGGACAGCAGCAGGCATGCGAAGGCGCTTGGAACAGTATATGTATGTATGTATGTATTGTGATAAGCGGTGTACGAGTCCCCAATAAAATGATTTAAAAAAGAAGAATTTGGTATTATGTAAGACACTAAACCTCAAAATAAGGGAGTTGGACAGAACCTCAGTTAAGCAAGGAACACAAATACATCCAGGTCTGTAGCACACCCCACCTCTCTCTGAGCAGAAGCAAACACAAATGCTCTTTAGGAAAAACATCTCCTTTTACTTCCAGGATTCTCCCATATTAAAATGAACCAAACATGATCTCACAATGCAAATTCACCAAACATGGAAAGAAGCAATCTACCCTGAGTGACAGTCAGCAGAAACAATAAACAGGAGAGTTAGATCCTCAAGATCGATCAAGACTGCGCATCTCTCCAGATGTTGCCGTCACTAACACTACACTCTAAAATAGCCGCTGATGAAATGTTTGAAGTCATCAAAGAAGGAATCAGAAAAAGGAGCAACCAGAAGAGATCCCCAGGACTCGACCTGATAGCTTATTATGAACTAATCCAGCTCCCAAAAGCATGTATAAAGACTGAGCAAAATATATGAATGGTCTTTAAAATGTTTGTGGGGAAAAAATGGAATTAAAAGATAATGGAATTGTTCCAAAAACTTTATTTTTCCCAAAAACTTTTGGAAAGCCCCTCACATACACTCTTTGAAGGCATGGAGAACAACCAGCATGGACCAGAGCTGATCCTTCAGAGAAGTACGAAGTGAGAGCCACATTCATCCTGACTTTTTCTCCCCCGTAGAAAACTTTCCTTACTGAATTGCAGGAGAATACAACCCTAGAAAAAAAAACAGAAGTCTTACATGACTGAGGATACCAACATATAATTTGTAGCTGTCAGTAACTGGGACTTGAAAGGTAAAATGCTGAAGAGGGAGGAACTTCAGCAAAGGAACTCAACGTGCTCTGTTTAAATTCCTTTCCAGTCACTAGCAGATTCCTGAACTGTGCTTGTATAGGACAAGGCTTTAAGAAGCCCAGCAGCAAACAGCTGGGACTCTAAAGAGCTGTGCAGAGATTTCTTTTCAATTAACCCATCATTTCTTCCACAGTTAAGTATTTGAATACAGACCAAACTAACTTTTGTGAGGTGCTTCCATCTAATTGTAAAACATAGGTATTTTCCAGGGCAATTTTCTAATTCTGTAGTTTTCATCCACTAGTTCTTTAGTTTTCATCCACTAGTGTTTGCTGTGTCAGTGCCAAGCTTTTCGTAGTATATATTTCTGTATTTGTTGTCATGAGTAGTCCTCATGCATACCTTTTACAAAAGTAAAAGTGGTACACTTTTACAAAAGTGGTATCACTGCAGTATTTGCCCTTTCGTGTTTGTCTTATTATCCTTAGCATAATACTTCCCAGATTCATCCATTTGAATAGGATGTTTTGTTGTGTAGTGTTCCATTGTAAGTAGGTACTATGATTTGTTTATCTACCCATGGGCTGATGGACACCTGCGGTGCTTCCAAGTCTTTCTGCTATTGTGACTAATGGCATATTGACTATGGGTTTGTTGCACTGCTCTTATATCTCCAGGCCATATGAGGGAACGACAAAACATTTGTAGAAAAGTCCTATTAGCTTTTAATTCTATTCTTTCAAAAGATTTTTTTTTTAAAACTAGTATGCCTAGGCCCTGGGGTCTTTCTATCTTTGTGAGGAACAATCATGCCATGTTCTGGCAGTTGTACCATTGTACAAGACCAGCAATAATATATGACTTCTAATCTCCCTCCAGTCTCATCAGCATTTGTTGATTGATTTCTAGCTTTTTCAACTTTGTTTTTCTCTGTGCCATTTTTGCAGTGGTGAGATGATACTGCATAGTAGTTTTGATGTTAATTTTTAACTACTTAATATTTAGGAGAATAGAAATTACATGATCAAAGTACTTAGTAAGACAAATAAAGCTGGGAGAGGGTGAGAAAAAAAAGACAAATAAAGCCATAGTTAAGGCCAATAGAAAGAAGGAATTTCTTCTGAAGATGTTTTGTAGAGGTAGAAATATTCAACCAATATTTGCAAAATACTTGCCATGTAGTTGAAGTTACACATATCGAGGGAATTTTTTTTTTGTGGGCATCACTGCCCTGGTGGGAGTAGGAAAGCCCAGCCTTGCTCCTGGAGAGCTGTTGCTGGATTTGAACCGTCAACCCTGTGGGCCACAGTCCCGCACACAACCACTATGCCACCAGGACTCAGCCTAAGGGAATTATTTTTTACCATATCAGTCTACTATAGACAAGTATTCTTAGATACCTATCATTATTCCTTCTTATCTAGTGAACTAATCTGATATTAACCATGATCTTCAAAGATTTTCTACCAACACAATTGTGATATCTATGAACTCAAGAGGGTAGGTATGCTTTTTGTAATCATCAATATTCATGGGCATGTATTCATTCATCCAACACATGTTAAGACTACCAAGTACTATGGCCAGTTACTGGAATATACAAAGGAATGATATGATTTGTTCACCGAAGTTCTGTACAGAAATCATGAATGAAGATATTTCATAATAATTAAAGTTGGCACATCTGCCTTACAATAAATGTTTTATAAAATATCGAGCCACAGGATGGTGAGACTTCATCCATCTAATGTACTTTCAACATGTTATCAAGAGAGACATGCTTGGTAAAGTGGAGGGGCAGTAAGAAAAACCTAGAAGAACCCCAAGAAGATGGATCAACAAAGTGTCTGCAGCAGTGGGCTCAAATGCAAGAGCATTTGTGAAGTTGGTTCAGGAGCAGAGGGCATTTCCTTCTGCTGCTTAGGGTCTCTGTGAGTCAGAACTGACTTGAGAGCCCCTAACAGCAACACAAGCCACAACCTGTAACGACCAGATTCTTCCCAAGTACTGTTCCCAGGTACTTAACTCCCACATACAAATCGCACACAGAGGAAACGAAAGCTTGATGGGCAAAAACCATATAGCCTAAGTGCTATTTGTGTAAAATTTCAGCGCTCATTTTTATTGACTGAAGATCAACCATTGCCTGTGTAATTTATTTTGTTTGTGTCTGTGTGATAGTAAATTTTAATATCTTAACTGTGGTTAGTAGGGAGAAATTCATAACATGTTTTACTCATCCCTCAGTTAGAGCAGTATTACCTTTTGACATAAGTATTGCTTACTTGTCTGTGCCTGTATGGAGGGTCCAGGCAAAAATCTTGTCTCATTTAGTTTTGAACCCCCAGAACTTGGCTCAGCATCTGACATGCCATTATTGTATAAGTAAAATATATTTATTGTTACTTATGTGGAAAGTCATTATTAAGACAAATGCTTCCCATTTTTGTTTATTAGGAACGTTTACCCAGTTTCAAAATATATATATGTGCAAAATATTACTAAGCAGTGCCGCTTGCTTTGGTTATTTTAACACATATTCACTTCTGTGAAAACAAATTGCCATTAGTCCAAGCAGCTAAGGAAATGCTACCCACGGGAGAAAAATTAATCTCGATATACTGAACATCTGTACCTAATTTGTTTTTTCATTTACTACCCTCATTTTAATCTGAGAAAGCAATCAGTCATACCTTTTCTGGGCTTCTCACAAAAGATATCTAATTGTCTGAAATATTTTGCTCCAGGGAAGCTTCTCTTTTTCTGACTTCCACAGACACATTTATTTGTTAATAAGGATGAAAAAGGCTCCAGCAATCTTATGAAATGTTAATAGTTACATATTTTTAATCTTCTAGGAGGTTATTAATTTGGCTTCGAAAAGATTAAGACTACCCACTTTGAAAAATTATATCACGTTAAACTTAAAAATTAAAGATGCTTCAGGTTATGGTTGTATTATATTGGTTGTTGTTTTTTAATTCACAAATAATTCTTATTTCAACCATTAAAATTGAATATTAATCTTCAGTTTTCAAGATATTCTACTTCCATCTTAAATATGCCCCCCCCCCCAAAAAAATTAGAGAAAGGAAAAGATACTTCTGAAACTTTTCAGTCAGATAGCAGTAGTAGGTCTCCTTATTTTGTATATATTCACACAATAAAACACACTAAAATATCCACTCTCCAGGCCACTTCAATTCTATATTCACAATTTCCCCCTTAGTATAAGCTATTGCTGTATTTCCTCTCTGTTCAAACATATCTGCTACAATTGATCCTGTTGTTAATGTGACCCAGGGCCATTGTCCTGCTTGCGTATCACAGCTCATCGACGCTGCCCAGTCGTGTGCCACCCTCACACTGTTTGGTATGAGTGGCTAATTGTTGCAGCCTCTGCTTCAATCCATTGCACTGCTAGTCTCTCTCATTTTCGCTGACTCTCTGCTTTGCCAAGCACGAGATCCTTCTTATCCCTCCTGAAAACAATGTACATGAGATAGAGTCCCATCATCCTCATTTCTAAAGGACATTATCAATGTCCTTCTTGCAATATACATTCGTTTGATTTCCCAACAGATCATAACATATTTAGTTTTTGTGTTAGTCCGGGTTGACTCGAGAAACAAATTCAAAGGCACTCATGTTTGTGAGAAAGAGCAATTGTATATTGAGAAAACATCCCAGCCCAGTCATCCTATATTAGGCCACATGTCAATACTAGTCCATAAATTCCTCTTTAGACTCATGCAGTAATATAATGATGCTGAATACAGGAAGATCATAGGCCAGTGGGTGGCAGTGGAAGCATCTCAACAGTGGTGCGAGTCTCCACATGTCTCCTCCGGCTCTCTGAGTGTCTCAACAACAGGAAAAGGAAGGCAGAGATAGTGGATCTGGCCTGTAGTGAGCTATTTTTCTCCATCGTGCCTCCAAATGAGATCAGCAAGCTGCAGCCTGATTGACAGGCTAGACTCCACTCCTTCACTCAAGTTGACAGGAGCATGTGTTAACTGCCGCCATATTGTTCACTAACATCAACTCCTCTGCCTTCCTTATTCACTGGCTGGCAATTGCCTGCATATGTGATGATTGGGTATATACCATGGATTTGCTTAGTCATACCTTAGTCCTCAAAATGACATCTTTTTAATGCTATGAGATCTTTTAAAGCAGCTTTACCCAATGCAATATGTTGTTTGATTCCTTGACTGGTTTTTTCCATGGATATTGATTGTGGTTCTTGGTATAAGGAAATCCTTGACAACTCTAATCTTTTCTCTGTTTATTATGATGTAATTATAAGACCAGTCTTGAGGATTATTTTTAAATTGAGGTGTCCTCCATTCTGAAGGCTGAAGTTTTTGATCTTCATCAGCAAGTGCTTCTAGTCTTATCAGCAAGTAAGGTTATGGAAGCACATATTACTGGCTATTAATTGAGTCTTCTCAGCCTGATGACATTTTTTTTCAAATATTTCTCATTCTTCACAATGTTGTACATAATTTGTTATGAGCTACACAGTCAGGTGCTTTTTCTTAGTCAATAAGACACAGGTAAACATCTTTCTGGAATTCTTTGCTTTCATCAAAGATCCATCTTATATCAGCAATATTGCCCCTTCTTGAACATCCTCTTTTTAATCCAGTGTGAATTTTGACACTTCCCTGATAGTGTACTTATTCAAATGTTTTAAACTTATCTCCAGACAAATTGTACTGGTGGATGATACTAATAATATTGTCCACTAATTACAACATTGTATTAGGTCACCTTTGTTGGGAATGGACACAATTATGGGTCTCTTCCAATCAGTCCACCAGCATTTGTCCCGAAACAAATCTCAGAGGGCAAAACAGGATAAGGAAAAGGAGACAGCTAGGAAGAAAGTGGGGAAAGTGCTGTTACTCTAATGCAGGGGTCCTCAAACTTTGTAAACAGGGGGCCTATTCACTATCCCTCAGACTGTTAGAGGGCCGGACTATAGTTAGAAAAAAAAAAAAAAAGCTATAGACACATTCACTGCAGACCTGGAATGAGTCTGCTGCTGAGCAGGTCAGGCAGTGGCAGGATAAATGTCCTCGGCGGGCCGCATGTGGATGGGGATGCCTGCTCTAATGAGATTGCAACCAATGCTGTGAAACAAATTGAGTATAAATTGTTGAATAGAAAACTACTCTGTCAACCTTCACCTACACTATTTATAAAAAAGTTAAAAAAGAATCTGTGGACTGAGATGGCCAATATTACATAACCATTGAAGTTTACCCCCATTTGACTCCAGCCCTAGGCATAGTGTGTTTTCCAGGTGGGCTGAAAGTCCTAATCTAGAGAATCTTTGTTTCATTATATTTCAACTTCTGGGATTCCAAATGAGCATCAACATTTGCCCTCTTTTAGGTCTTTAGAAACAGTTTCTAAATCTGTCCTCTACTGATCTACATTAGAAACTGGTTTAAAATATTTAAAATCTTATATTGAAATGAGTATGCCAACTACAAAACCAAATTAATCTGTGTCAGTCAGTTTGTTGTATTGTGGTTGGTGTCTTGGTGCGCTGCTAGAAGCTAGCTTTGCCAGCAGGATATTTCAAATACCAGCTGAATTATTCATTGTGATCAGGTTTCAACAGAGCTTAGAGAACAAGAACAAGCTAGGAAGAAAAAACTGATGATCCATTTTTGAGAGTTCATCACTGAAACCTTAGGAACACTGTCTGATATAGGGCCTGAAAAAAGAGTTTCTCAAGTTGGAAGGCTCTCACAATACAATTAAGGAAGAGATACCTCCTCAGATAAAGGTAGCCTTAAAGACATGGGTGAACAAAGCATTTTGGATCCTCACGACTCAAAATGAGAAGGAACAGCTGCAAACATCCATCAATAATCAGAATGTGGAATGTATGAAGTATTAATTTAGGAAAATTGGAAGTCATCAAAAATAAAATGGAATGCATGAGAATCCACATCTTAGGCATTAATGAACTGAAATGCACTGCAATTAGCCATTATGAATCAGACAATCATGATTTACCGTGACAGGAATGGCATATTCAAAAGGAATGGTATTACATTCATTATTAAAATGAACATTTCCAGATCTACCTTGACATACAATGCTGTATGTTATAGGAAAATATCTGTGTGCCTACTATGAAAATTAAGCTAGCATAAGTCACTCAGATGTACACACCAATCCCTAAAAGCAGGGATGAAGAAATTGAAGAATTCTACCAACTTTTGTCTGACGATATCCAACACGCACGCAAGATGCATCAGTAATTATGGGTTGTTCTGTTTCACAGCACTCTTGCTACGTTTCAGCTATGTTTTGTAATTGTTTGCAGTAGCCACACAAAACTCAACGACAAGACTCACTATTATTTATATTATTGATTATGGAAGTTACCAGGTTACAATTTAGGAGATAAATGTTTAGGATACAGTTGTTCAGTCATTAGGTGTGACAATTTTCTTTTAGGGCTGCTAATAATTGCCTAAAGTACATGCTACTCAGCTGTATGCCTCACCCTAAAGACACTCAGCTGCAGATCCATGGGTCAGTCAGCAAACTGCTACCCCAGGTAAGTGCCCAAAGGCACGCAACTCCACGGAAGAGCAAACCCAACTCAAAGGCACCCACTCCACAAGCCAGCATCTTGCTTCAGAGCACTCAGCTTTACTTGCTCTGTGGGCTAGAGATTCCCCTATGCTCTCTCTCATGTTCTGGCTTGTGATTCTATTGCTCTGCCCCCTGTCACTCCTCCGCAATTTCCTAGATCAATTCGTTTCACTGCACAGGAATCTCACTGCCAGCAGGATGGCGATCCCACACAGATGAATCAGACAATCAAATCAGTGTCTTCCCCACCTTCTTACCAGACCAATCAGGAAAGTGAGGGTCTTTGGTAGGAGTAACAAAGATGATGGCTAGGAGAGCCAGATTAAATATTTCACTTATTGCCTGAGTCCCGGTGGCGTAGTGGTTGTGTGCGGGGCTGTGGCCCACAGGGTTGGCGGTTCAAATCCAGCAGCAACTCTCCAGGAGCAAGGCTGGGTCTTCCACTCCTACCAGGGCAGTGACGTCACAAAAAACAAACAAATATTTCACTTATTGCATTGCTGTTTGGAATGTTAACGTTGAAAACAAAGAGGGATAAATAGTTGAAAAATACAGCCTTGGTGATAGAAAGAAATGAGATCACATGGAAAAAATTTTAAGACCTATGACTTCTTCATGGCAAGTACCTTTTGAACCACATAAATGGTCACTATACATATAGACCTCACTCACTGCCATCAAGGTGATGCTGACTCATAGACACTATAGGACAGGGTAGAACCATCCCTATGAGTTTCTAAAACTGCAGCTGTTACAGACAGTCTGGTCTTTCTCCCTCAGAGCAGCTGGTGGTTTCAAACTGCTCACCTTGTGGTTAGGAGCCCAATGAGTAACCACTACCCTATCAGGGCTCCTGTTGCCCCCTGAGAGAAGTTACATTGATGACATTCCTGGGAATAGACAAGAGAGAGACACTCAATATAATCAGACTATCATATGCAAGTTTAGTTGGAAGTTGAGTTCACAAAGTCCAAAATACAACCTTGATTATGTTGTTGAATGTAGAAACCATCTCAAAGACATAATTGAGCACTAGTCATTAAAGACAAGGTACACTGTGGAATGACATGAAGAACATCATACATGAAGAAGGCAAAAAATATATGTTGAAAATACAGAAAAGAAAGAAAATATCAAAGCGGATATTAGAAGACACTTTGAAACTTGCTCTTTCCCACAAAGTAGTCAAAAGTGAATGGTAGAGATGATGAAATAAAAGAGTTGAACAGGAAATTTCAAAAGGCAAAAAGAAAATTTCAAATGGAAATTTAAGAAGGAAATATATAGTAATGAAATGTGGGAAGATTTGGAGTTAAAAATCAAAAGAGTGCTGAGCCCTGGTGGCGTAAGTGGTTGAGTGCGGAACTGCAGCCCGCAAGCTTGGCGGTTCAAATCCAGCGGCGGCTGGGTAGTGCCCACGACCACCAGAGGCAGTGATGCCCACAAAAAAAAAGAAAAATCAAAAGAGTGAACAGCAAAAATTTAGATCTCAAGTTGCAATATTGAAGGAGTCTATGGGAAATATTGAAAGATCCCACTTGTCTGTCAGTTTGTCATACTGTGGTAGCTTGTGTGTTTCTGTGATGCTGGAAGCTACGACACAGCAATTTCAAATATTCCCAGCAGTCACCCAAAGTGAACTGGCTTTAACAGAGCCTCAGCCTAAGAACAGACTACAGAGAATGAATGAACTATCCACTTCATCAACAAATACAGAAAACCTCATGAATAGCAGCAGAACATTATCAGAGATAGTGCCAGAAGATGAGGCCCTCGAGGGGGCTCATAAGGCACTTGAAATATGAGTGAGGAAGAGCTACCTTCTCCAAGTAGAGTCAACCATTATGAAATAAATGGAGTAAAGCCTGAGGGAATAAAGCTTTGAACTTCCATTTGCTGTTGGGGCCCTTCTCAAAATGTGAAGAAAAAAACTGCAAACATTTCTAATAATAGGAGCTTGGAGTAGGCAATGTAAGAATCTAGGAAAATTGCAAGTTGTCAAAAATGAAGGAGAAAACATGAAGATCAATGCCCTAGGTGTTGGTGAACTGAAATGAACTGGTAGTGGCCATTTTGAATCAGAAAGTAATGGTTTACTCTGCCAGGAGTAATAGATTCCAGAAGAATGGCATTGCACTCATCATCAAAAAAGAACATATCGAAGACCGTGGCCCACAGGGTTAATGGTTCAAATCCAGCAGCGGCTTTCCAGGAGCAATGCTGGGCTTCCTACTCCCACCAGGGCAGTGATGGGGAAAAAGAAGAAAAAGAGGAAGAAGAAGAAGAAGAAGAAGTCGGGATCTACATTGAAGTATCATGCTAACTGTGATAGGATAGTAATTATCCGTGTCCTAAGGAATACTAAGAAGTGGTCAGTGGCTGCCTGTGGAATCTACCATCAATTGCTCATTTGCAAGTTCAGGTTGACGCTGAAGAAAATGAAAACAAACCTCATGTGGCAATCACTTAATCTGGTGTCAGTTTGAGGATTAATTGTGTGTTGGTGGAGTCTGGCCTGTCAATCTGGAATTAGCCAATGAGACCTCTGTGTGGGCATGGTTTTCTCCTTAGAATTCTGGGAAATCCAGCCGTATTTCCCCGTTGGAAGTGAGAAACTCACTGCTCATTCCCTGGGAGACACTGCAGCTGACAAGACACATGTCTGCATGCTGATAGACCCCGAACCCTGGAAACTGGAGGAGCCACTGGGAGAACCCTGCCAGTACTGAGATGCTTCTACTGCCCCTGGATACACAAGACTCTGCACCCACTAGCCTGTGATTGTCCTGGTGTCCTTGCATGTGCTTTGTGAGTCTAAAGAGGCCTTATAGGCTGGTATCAGACATATGGACTAATATCAGACTTAGGACCTTGGATTGGACTGGGCTGGAATGTTTTCTCAATGTTCAATTGAGCTTGCATATAAACCTCTTTCTTATACATATTTGAGTGTCTATGGATTTGTTTCTTTAGTCTACCCAGACTAACACACCACACAAGAGCAAAAATATGACCTGGATATAACTCACATGAATTTTGAGAAGATTTGTTGAACAAATTTGACGCCTTAAATACTAATGACAGAGGACCAGATGAGCTATGAGCTGACAGCAAGAGCATTATAGATAAGGAAAGCAAAAGATCATTAAAAGACAGGAAAGAAAGATTGCACTTTTAACAGAAAGAAAGCAAAAATCCTCACTATCGAACCAATAAACACCCTGATAAATAGAAATATTGAAGTTGTCAAGGAAGTTATTTTACTTGAATCTACAATTAATACCCAAGGAAACAGCAATTAGAAATGAAAGGATGTAACACTCTGACTAAGTCTACTGCAGAAGACCTCTTTATCAAGTGTTCATGGAGAGGGTCAGCAAAAGAGAGGCAGTCCCGCAAGTGAATTGGCCCAATGGCTTCAACAAAGTCCAAACAGCAGTGACTGTGAAGATGGTGGCCGACTAGACAGTTGTGCATAAGGTCACTATGAGTTGGAATTGGTGCTGCCTACTAATAACCTAACAGTACCTATCAACAGCAGTCAGGAGTTGAATTAGGCAAAAAGCCAACTCCAGGAGTCCCACATTGAATTGGGACTTCTAGCTTCATATTTTATGAGATAGTACATTTTTGTTCATTAAAATGGTATATTTTGTTACTCTAGCCCTAGGTAACTAACTCAGGCTTTTAAACAAATTTGAGGACTGAAATCAAAACCTGCTTTTGCCTGTAATACTTAGTTTACTTAATATATGTACTTCTACTAGCATGAGTGAAATGTATTTTCACAAGACAGCATGCCAGCAAATCTTGATTGAAATCACTATTTTCAATTTTTCTGACATGGTTCTAATTAAAAAGAGATTTCATTTTACCTCATAGTACTTAGATTTATTTGCATTGTTAGTAGCTTTTTATTATTAGTTGGGATTTCATACATAACATATTCTATATTTCAATCACGTCAAGTAGAATTGTACAATTGCTGCCACAGTTTCCAACCTATTTTCTATGTAAAGCAAGCTAACAGTAATTTCATTCTAGTTTGATCACCAATCCATGTTCATAGAAACAATAGTTATGAAATCACATAACATATTTGAATTCTTCTACAAAAGTCCATTTAAAGTGATAATAAGCAAAAAAAAATCACTGATGGTTGAAGTGCATCTGAGAAAGCCCATTGTCTTTCCAATCACCTAATACACATAAAAGCAACACTGGAGGGCTGAGCCCCGGTGGCAGTGGTGTAGTGGTTGTGCACAGGACTGTGTCTCACTGGGATGGAGGTTCAATTCCAGCAGCAGCTCCACAGGAGCTGGGCCTCCTACTCCCACCACCAGAGGGCAGTGATGCCCTCAAAATAAACAAACAAAGTAACAATGGATTCAAAACTACCAGCTGTCATGAAGATGGCTGAAGACTAGGCAACACTTCATTCTTACAAGTAAGGTCACTTTGAGTCAGAATCAAGTAACAACAGCATAAATAATTTGGTTGAGTTCTTCAAGGTTGTTGTTGGCAGGGTCAATGTATCTTGTTTCTCTGATTCCCAGGCTCGGTAATTTCCAAGAAAGGAACAACTTACACACTCTCCGAAAGCTATCCGACCTTTGACTAATGCTAGTCAAGAGGGATTCCCAAATTCTTTTTCCCAGTAAAAGTTACAAATGAGTTCCTAAGGGTTTCATTCTCCTACGCCAGATTCAGGACTTAGACCTAAAGCATCTTCCTTTAAACTCGGTGTTTTTCTTTATGTTACTGAGTCTCTCAAACATAATAGAACAACAATGTATATTGTATTTTAATATCTGCATAACTTACAGAATTTTGTTTTAAGCAGGTGATTCATTTTCTAATCATCTTTATCTCTTCACTGACCCCAATTTTTACTAATTCAAGAAAATACAAGCATCTGCTTTCCATGAATAGATTCAAAGATTCCCCACAAGCCTACATTCCCATGGAAACCAATAAAAAAAAAAAACTAACAGGAAAGGAAAGAGAATATATTGAATTTCCCTGAGACCTACAGCTTGTTTTTCATTAGGCCCATGCTGATTTATTTTAAACTCTGGGCACAGAGCCAGCAAATATTTTTACAACTGATAAAAAAGAACTTCAGATCCATTCACATTCATTTAAACTTTTAAAAATTAATTTTGTACATATATATTCTGAAGAAAATTTGAGGAGTAATTTACGAATAGCCTTCTTGTGTCTTGGGACCATATTCATCCCTACAATTTTTTCTCCTTATTTCTTGCTGCTAATATTTGTACTGTCCCAAAAGAGCAGGTGGAATTGGAGGTGAGGGTGGTATGCTGCTATTCTTACAGTATGAATACCGTCACCCCCAGGGTACAATACTTCCCCTGTAACCAATCACATGGTTTTTATGCCTCTGTCAACTATTAAGTTTGATTGTGACCTAAATAATCATATTTACAAATACAGCAGACTTATAGCTCCAAATTCTAAGGTAGTCTGGATCATAAAAGCCAGAAAGAAGGCGACAAGGGCAGGCAACATACTGTAATTTAAAATAAGATTATCAAAACAGAGATGGTGATGTGAGACAAGACTTGAAGAAGTCTTGGAAGTTAGCCAGGCAAATGTCTGAAGGATTTGCTTCTCAGCAGAGGAAACAACCAGGATACAGACCCCGAGATGAAACATTACCTGGAATGTTTGGGGAGTGGCTGGAAGGCAGGTGTTATTAGGAGGGAACCAGGACAAGTGTGGACAGCCAAGACAGCCAGCAAGGCCCAGGGAGCCTCTTAGGCCAGGGTCAGGAGTGTGAGCTGAGGAGTCATTGGAGAGGGGCTTTTCAATATATGGTAAATATATATCGCTGCCAAAATTCATTTTTAAGTTCACGATTCCAAGGGTATTAATTACATTTATCATGTGCAACCATATACGCACCATTTGAAATGAATTTAGGCTAATCTGTGTCAGTTTACTTTTTTGCATTTTTAATTCACTCCCTCTTCTATCCTTATTGTTTATTTATTTATCTTTTAGAAATTACAACCACCTAAAAAGATGCCGAGACTCCTCATGCACTGCTTTATATTTTCTATCCAGCTTACCCCGCTGCTGTGTGGCTATTAGGTGCTGTGGAGTCTGTATGCAATAGAATGGAACTCTGCCCGCTCCTGCGCCAGCCTCCCCATGCTTTTTGTCTGAGCCCCTTGTTGCAGCCACTGTGTCCACCCTTCTTGTCCAGGGACACCATCTCTTTCACTGCCCCTCTACTTTACCAAGCATGATGGGTAGCATACCAAATTTATTGTTTTCTGGTTTACTCTCTGTGTGCTTCATAAATGTATTCCTTTCCTCCATCCTCTTCAAACCACATATATTCTTATACAGTTCCAACAGGTTAAGATTTAAAAGCCCATTAAGAAGAAGAAAAACGGAAGTCATTTTATTAGGGGCTCAGACAACTCTTTTTTGTTTTAAAGGGATGAAAAATAAATAGGGCTTTATTGGAGGCTTTTGGGAAGGGAAGGGACAGCAGAGAGAGGGACAGGAGTATCTTGAACTCCTGCGCGACCCCAAGACCCTAGAGTTAGGCCAGGGAAGCCAACGTTCATACAATTCTCATCACAATCCATACATCCATCTATTGTATGTCAGACACATTTGTACATTTGTTGCCCTTATCATTCCCCAAACATTTGCTTTCTATGTAAATCCTTGGTATTAACTCTTCATTTTTTTCCCTCCCTCTCCGCTACCTCCTCCCTCATGAACCCTTGGTAATTTATAAATTATTATTGCTTTGTCATATCTTTTTAAAAAAATTTTTTTTGCTTTGTCATATCTTACACTGTCTGATGTCTCCCTTCACCCACTTCCCCATTGTCCATAGCCCAGCAAAGAGGTTATATGTAGATCCTTATAATCAGTTCCCCCTTTCTACTCCACCTTCCCTCCACCATCCCGGTATCGCCAATCACACTACTGGTCCTAAAAGGATCATCTGTCCTGGATTCTCCATGTTTCCGGTTTCTATCTGTACCAGTGTACATTCTCTGTTCTAGCCGGATTTGTAAGGGAGAATTGGGATCATGATAGTGGGGAGGAGGAAACAGTGAAGAACTAGAGGAAAGTTGTATTTTTTATCCTTGCTATATTACACCCTAACTGATTTGTCTCCTTCCCGTGACCCCTCTGTAAGGGGAAATGCATTACGTACAGATGGGCTTTGGGTCCCCAACCTGTACTCCCCCTCATTTACAATAATATAATTTTTAGTTGTTTGATACCTGATGCCTGATCTCTTTGGCACTTCGTGGTCACACAGACTGATATATTTCTTCTATGTGGGCTTTGTTGCTTCTGAGCTAGATCGCTGCTTATTTACCTTCAAGACTTTAAGACCCCAGATGCTATATCTTTGATAGCCTGGTGGCACCATCAGCTTTCTTCACATTTGCTTATGCACACATTTGTCTAGAGTGATCATGTTGGGAAGGTAAGCATCGTGGAAGGAAAAAGGCAATCCTTAAAAGCATGTTTTTATTTAGGAAGTATCCTATCCATTTTTAAGGTATAATATATTTTAGTAGCTTGATCTTAAAAATCTTAAATTATGGTCTCTCTATTATCAGAAACCCAATTGATCTAGTGGTTGCATGTTGATCTAATAAACTAAAGGTCAGCAGTTCAAACCCAACAGAGGTGGAGAAAAATGAGACCGTCTGCACCTGTAAAGATTCACAGTCTCAGAAAACCAGGGCAGTTTTCCTTGCTCCTTATGGGACCACTATGAGGTAGAATCTACTTGATGGTAAGGGGCCATGTTTTTCTGATATAATTAGTGAGGAGACTTGGTGGTGCAATGGGTTCAATGTTGGGCTGCTAACCCAAGGTCTGAGGTTCAAACCCCACCAACTGCGTTGAGGAAAAAGGAGAAAATTGCACATTCCTGGCAACATGTAAGTCCTCCAAACCTAGAAGCTAGTTCTCCTCTGTCCTACAGGCTTGCTATGGGTTGGAATTGACACGATGGCAGAATATTGGAGTGTGTGTGTGTGTGTGTGTGTGTGTGTGTGTGTAAGAGAGAGAGAGAGAAAGGTTTGTCTGGGTATTATTAGTGAAAGGAGACCTGGTGGCATAATGCTTAAGCTCTCAGCTGATAATTAAAAAGTCAGCAGTTCAAACCCATTACTAGCCCCACAGGAAAAAAGACACAATCGTTTATTCCCAGAAGGGTTGCAGCTGAGGAAATCCTGTAGGGCACTCTGAGCTATAAATTCCCTAAAAACTGGAATCCCGTGGATAGCTGTGATAGTGTGAAATTTCTTAATATAGCTCTTCTTTCCATCATAGTTTTTGGTCATATATTGTAAATTCTTTCTTGTTCACCAACCACTGAATTACCAACCATTCATGCTAAAGGTAAAGAAACTAAAGAATCTTACAAACGTCCTTGTCTGTGCCTATAAGGCTTCTCTGTTACACTAGTGGTTAAAATTAAGGTAGGATGTATTCTCACTGACTGCCATTGAGTTGATTCCAATTCTTGGTGAGCCCTCCTTACTACAGGGTGTGAATCAAGTCGCCAACCTTTTGTTCCTTGGGGGGGGGAGGTGTTGAAAGACAATAACCACATCTCCATTGAAGGCATTACTCTGTGTACAAAAGATACACAGAAGTAGAAAGAATTCTAGAACCATTAGGAAAAAAGAGCCATCAGTGGAGCATGTGTGAGATCCCTGCTATAGAGGCCAACACAAGAGGCACAAAAGGTTGAGACGCAGAAACCATAAGCTTGAGCAAAGGAAGCACGCTGAGCCAGCACAGAAGGGCTGTACCACTGACACCTTGAGGTAGTGCAGCAGGTGAGCTTCCTGACCCATGATGGCAGAAACCAAGGGGCCAAGTGGCTGAGAGGATGAAGGGCACACAGAAAGACTTGACTGACAGCTCAGGAGAGGCACTGTTGTGGACCAATGCCTGAATTCAAATCCTTACTGTTTACTGATCCTGACTTGTGGTGATCCATTAACTTCCCTGTTAAACTTCCATAATTTTGAAGATGTTTTCTTGCTTGTTGGAGTGTGTGCGTGTGTGTGTGTGTGTGTGTGTGTGTGTGTGTGAGAGAGAGAGAGAGAGAGAGAGAGAGAGAGAGAGAGAGAGAGAGAGAGATGTGGTCATTGCAATCAATTAATGACCCCTGCAGGAAAGTAGAATGTCCTGGGGGGAACTATTGGTGTCAGAATTGGTAAAATAGAAGATGGAAACTTGTCTGACCACTGCCTTGCAGCACTCAGCTCTGGGTAGATGTGGAGATGGGTTCTCCTCCCTTACGTATCCAGAGGAGGTCAAATGTGGCCTTTACAATGTTCACTCAAAGGGACATAACAACAACAGTAAATTAGTGAAAACCTTTTAAGATATGCTTTAATTGTTCTAAACTAGTCTTTTAATTTGTTTTCTGTTCCACAATATTTTTCTAGCCTTACAATACTAAGGTTTGCTTGGTAATATAAAAAATAAACCCTTAATTCTTTGGGGGAAATTATCTTTTAATATATAAACTCCACGTATGGCAGAGTTCTCATTACATTTTAATTCTATAAGTATTCTAAATAAAAAGTAGAAAGTAGTCTTTGATTATAGACCTGCATTGGTTCATGTCCCAGCCCATTCACTTAATAGCTCTATGATTTTTTGTTTTTTAATCATTAGTTTTTTTCATCTGAAAGTAAGGATAATAATTGTGTCTATATTATTAGGTTCCTGTGAGTGTAAAATGAACCACTTCCTATAAAATGATTATTTCCTAGAGTCCTCTTAATGCTATTCTTTTATATTACTGCATCTTCAGCTTTGATGCAGAAAGAAGTCTGTTCTTATTGTTTACCAACTACTGGGATACCAACCACTAAATTTAAAGGTAAAAAACTAAAGAATCTTAAAAACTTCTATTGTGTGAAGCTGATCAAGCATATAATCAAGATGCATTGATAATCACTGGTGGTTTGTAATATGGAAAACTGGAAACAAAGAAGAGGGATAAGTAGCTGGAAATATGACTTTGGTGTTAGAAAAGATGTCAGAGATCAGATGGTACAATTTTGCAGAACTTACAACTTACTCTTTTTAGACACCCCCTTTAGACAACTTTAACAGTGTTTACACACACAGACCTCATTAGAATACATTGAAATCAAGTGGAGTATATTTGTGGAAAGAGACTGTGGAGAAACTCAAGATCAGCAGAAAGAACAAAGCTAGGGACTAAGTGTTGTAAAAGACATTAATTGTTCCTAAAGAAGTCAAAGTTCCTATAGAAGAAGGTGAGGAAAAGAATTCATGAAAAGCAAATTTTGCCTTTGTGTCTATCCCACCTGAAGGTAGAGACCATCTGAAGAATAGATTTGACACAATGGACAGTAATGATCAGACACCAGGTAAGCTGTGGGATAACACCAAGGATGTCATCTTATCACTTTGCAGGCTTATCTCGACAAGATAGGCAGAATAAAGAACCTGGAGGAGCAAACAGAGGAACAAGGGATTCGGGTGCAAGGTGGGGTGCACATGAGACGGGGGAGGTGGTGTTGACAAACCCAGGGAGTAGGGAAAAACAGATGCTCCAAAATAGGTGACGAGGAGGGTGTAGGAGGCCTGGTAAGGCATGATCAAGGGCAATGTAACTGAGAGAAATTACTGAAACCCAAATGAAAGCTGAGCATGATAGTGGATAAGAGGAAAGTAAAAGGAAATAGAGGAAAGAACTAGGAAGCAAAAGGCATTTATTAAGATCTAAAAACAGGCATGTACATGTGATATATATATATATATGATGAGCAAATAGATTCATGTGCATATATTTACAGGTTTAGTATTAAGGTAGCAGATGGACATTGGGCCTCCACTCAAATACCTCCGCAATGCAAGAACACTTTGTTTGTATTAAACTGGCATTCCATGATGCTCACCTTCCAGATGATGACCATTGAAGATAAGGCGGGTGCAAAAGCCAATGTGGGGAAGAAAGCTGATGGTGCCTGGTTATCAAAAGATATACTGCCTGGGGTCTTAAAGACTTGAAGATAAACAAGTGGCCATCTAGCTGAGAAGTAACAAAGCCCTCACAGAAGAAGCACACCAGCCTATGCGATCACAAGTTGTCAATGGGATCAGGTATCAGGCATCACAGAAAACAACATCATATCACTGTGAATGAGGAGGAATGCAGAGTGGAGACCCAAGGCCCATCTGTAGGCAAGTGGACATCCCCTTACAGTAGAGTTTCTGGGAGGAGATGAGCCATTCAGGGTGCAGGGTACCACTGATGAAACATAGTTCTTTAATGCTTCCTCTCCCCACTATCATGATCCCAATTCTACCTTACAAGGCCGGCTTGACCAGAGGATGTATACTGGTACAGATAGGAAACTGGAAACACAGGAAATCCAGGACAGACGAACCCCTCAGGACCAGTGGTGAGAGGTGATACTGAGAGGTGGAGGGAAGGTGAGGTAGAGAGAGGGATCACAAGGATCTATATATAACCCCCTCCCTGGGGGCCGACCACAGGAAAAATGGGTGAAGGGAGATGTCAGACAGTGTAAGATATGACAATAATAATAATTTATAAATTATCAAGGATTCATTGTGGGGTCAAGGAAGGGGGGAATGAGGAACCATACCAAGAGCTCAAGTAGAAAGCAAATGTTTCCAGAAGGATGATGGCATCAAATGCATAAATGTGCTTGACACAATGAATGTACGTATGGTTTGTGATAAGAGTTTTATGAGCCCCCGATAAAATGATTTCTTTTAAAAAGGACATCATGCACAAAGAAAGGAAAAGATAATTTGCAGGAAAGAAAAGATTAAAATGTATGTAAGAAGAAACTTTAAAACTTGCTCTTGAACGTAGAGTAGCTAAAGCAAATTGAAGACATAAAAGAACTGAGCAAAATATGAGAAAGGGCAGTTTAATAAGAAAAGTAAAATAGTATGACAATAAATACAAAGACATAGACATAACTAACCAGATTAGAACATGCTGAGCATTTATAAAATGAAAGAATTGAAAAACTCTATGAGCAAAATTGAACAATCAGGAAGAATTTTTTGGAAGAGTTTTTTAAGTGGGCATAATACACAGTCACTCTATTAAAAAGAATTAATCCTAATTCATCAATTTCAAGAGGTAGAACATGATTAAGAACCAATTTTATTAAAGTTTTACTGAAGGCATTGGCAAAATACATGACTCTAGGAATTGATGGAATGCAATTTGAATAATGTCAAGATCTTGCCCTCTGACTTTCTCAGAAAGCTGCAGCTTAGAGACTCATCTATTAAAAATATCCTTCTAATAAATTGTCTCTAATGATTCTAATGTAGTCCTGGGGTGACAGAAATGGTTAAATACTCAACACTAACTAAAAGAAATAGATACAAGTCCCTGAGAGCCTTAATATGACCTTGAACACATCCCACTTTAATTTATGAAACATCTCACTAATAGTAAAAGGCCTGGCAAGCTATGAGCTAAAGGTCATTAAAAAGACAGGAAATCAAGAAAAGATCAAAAGTAGATGTCAGAGAAGACTATGAAACTTGCTCTTGAAAGTAGAGTAGCTAAAGTGAGTGAAAGAAATTAAGTAAAAGAGCTGAATAGAAAATTTCAAAGGGCAGAAAAAGAAGAAAAAGTAAAGTTTTATAATGAAATGTGCAAAGATCTGAATTAGAAAGCCAAAAAGGAAGAATGCACTCAGCATATCTCAGGCTGAAAGAAGTGAAGAAAAAAATCCAAGCCTCAAGTTGCAATATTGAAGGACTCCATGGGCAAAATATTGAATGATGCAAGAAGAATCAAAAGAAGATACAATAAATGCACAGAATCACTCTACCAAAAAATAATTGGCTGTTGTTCAACTATTTCTACAGGTAGCATATGATCACGAACCAATCATATTGAAAGATGAATTCTGAAACTGTGTTGAAGGAAATATTAGGAAACAAGGCTTAATGGAACTGATAGAATAGCAACTGAAATATTTTAACAAGAAGATGAAGCACGGGATCACTTGCTCACTTATGCCCTTGGGAAGTAATACTGCACAGTTTAAAGTCATCATACTTATTCAGTCTATATGGCGAGCAATTGATCTGGGAAGGTGGGTTATCTGAAGAAGATGGAGGCATCAAGATTGAAGAAGCTGCAACTCTGGTGAGTGTGGCAAGTGTTCCTTTCAAGGCCTCCAGGGTCTGCTTATGGAAGAACCAGAATAACCAGCTTTCTGAGCTGCTCTTGTTGCCCTCTGTATGTGTTGTTGCTGTTATCATGGCACTTGCCAGCATTGGGCTAATAATTTAAAGAAGATGAAAAATTGAGCTAAAGTAGATTTTCAGAAAAGAAATCTGGAAAAGAAAAGAATACTCCTGTTTTTGTAGATTCTGTGTAATATAGGATCCCTGAAGTTGTCAGCAAAGATGAAGAAGCCATGGTTGCGAAATATGGCCTTCATGATAGAAATGAAGCTGGAGATCACATGATAGAACTTTGCAAAACAAATGACTTCTTCCTTGTAAATAAATATTTTTTCAACAACACAAAAAGCAACTAACTGTACATGTATACATCTCCAGATGGAATACACAGAAATCAAATTGACTGCATCCGAGGAAAGAGGTGATAGAGAAGCACATAAAATGAGGGCAGGGCCTGGCTGGAACAGGCTATCAATTGTTCATGTGCAATTTCAGGTTGAAGTTGAAGAAATTGAAAAGTTCACTGGAAGAAACATATGACATTAAGTATACTGAAATTGTGAGACCATCTCAAGAACAGATTTGATACATTGAGCACTAGTATCAGAAGACCCGATGAACTATGGGGTAACATCAAGAACATCATCCATGAAGAAAGCAAAGGTAAAGACTGAAAATAAAGAAAAGATCAAAGTGAATGTCAAAAGAGATGTCTAAAACTTGCTTTTAGTTGTATAGTAGCTAAGGCAGATGAAAGAATGAAATGAAAGAACTGTGCAGAACATTTCAAAGGGCAGTTCGAGAAGACAAAGTAAAATATGACAATGAAATGTGCAAATGCCTATGGTTAGAAAACCAAAAAAAAGGGAGAACATGCACAGCATATCTTAAATTGAACAAACTCAAGAAAAAATTCAAGTCCCAAGTTAAAATATTGAAAGGATGATTATCTGGGCAAAATATTGAACTATTCCAGAAGTATCAGAAGAAAACAGAAGCACAGAATCACTCTACCAAAAAGAACTGACTGATATTCAGTCATTTCAAGAAATAATGCATGAGCCAAAACCATTGACACTGAAGGAAGAATACTACGATGCACTGAAGTTACTAGTCCAAAACTAGCCTCCAGAAATTGATGTCATATCAATTAAGATGTTTCAACAAGATGATGAAGCCCTAGAAACCCTCAATTGCCTATGCCAAGAAATGGAGAAGACAGCTACTTTGCCCACTATCTAGAATGAACATATATTTGCATGCATTTCAAAGAAAGGTGACCCAATAGATCATGAAAATTTTTGTTTTTAACAGTTATATTGATATAAAATTCATATACAACTTCCATAGTTAAGTTGCTTTATAAAAGAATTGTATAAACTTCATCACAATCAGTTCTAGTGTTTCTTCCCCATTCCAGCATTATTTGCTCCCTGATTCTCCTTCCCCTACCCCACCCCATCCCCATTATATCATTGCATCAATTATTGTCCCTATATATACACTCCTTCTGTACTTCATAAAATGGAAGATCCAACAAAAATAATAAAAGGAAAGCAAAAGTATTGGAGGAAGCCTCATTAACAACTTGTGATATGCAAATGAAATATTCGCTGAAAGGAAATACTTGAAGCTCTTGCTGATGGAGATCAAGGACTGCAGCCTTCAGATTGGAGTACAACTCCTGTAAAGAAAACCAAAATTCTCACAATTTGGCCAATAAGCAACATGATTGAGATAGTTCTGCTTTATTGTGCCAGCCTGGCAGATAAACACGTGAGATTGCTCTCTGATGGTCAGACCAGGGTGCAGCGGCCTTAGCCAGTTCCCTGCTTCAGCTGGCAAGCCTCACTTCCTGTGAGACATCCCTGAGGAGAAGCCACATGGACCTACCCTGATGCAACCCCGAGGGCTAGAGCAGCCACGTGGAGACCCCTGCCAGTGCTGAGACGCTGACACACTCACTGATTCACCTCCCTCCTGGAGTCAGTGTCATTGTGTGTGTTTTGTGAGATTGAGGAGGCCTTTGTAGATATATTAGCTAATGTTGGACATGGTGTGGACAGCACTGGGTTGGAATGCTTTCTTAATGAACACTTATCCTTTAAATTTATTTCCCTAGTTTTTCCAGACTAACACAATGATGATAAACAAAGAAGGACTGAAGTTGTCAAAGGTTTCATTTTACTTGGACCCACAATCAATGCTCATGAGACAAGCAGATATCAAATGGTATCTTTCATTTGGCAGATCTGCTGTACAAGACCTTTTTAAAGTGTTGAAAAGCAGGAATGTCACTTTGAAGACTGAGTGCACATGGCCCAGGCCTTAATATTTTCAATCACTTCATATGTATATTAAAGCTAGACATTGAATAAGCAAGACCAAGGAATAATCAATGCATTTGAATTACAGTGGTGCTGAAGTGTATTGACAGTACCATGCATTACAAAACCTCAAGCCAAAGTCACTGCCATTGGATCGATTCTAACTCAGTGACCTTAGAGAGGAGTGTAAAACTGCCTCATTGGGTTTCTGAGGCTATAAACTACCCCTGGGTTTCCAAGGCTTAATGGGAGCAGAAAGCCCTATCTTTCTCCCAAGTAGCTTCTAGTGGTTTCAAACTGATGATCTTGCAGTTAGTAGTCCAGTGCATAATCCAGTGTGCTACCAGGGCTCCTTCTGGACCACCAGATGCAGGACTAAATCTGTCTTGGAAGAAGTACCTTGGAAGTGAGAATGTTATCAGAGAGACAAGCTCCTGAAAAAGGATACCATGCTTGGTAAACTAGAGGGACAATGAAAAAGAAAAAGCCTCTCAGCAAATGGGACACAGTAGCTGCAATAATGGACTCAGACATAATCATTGTCAGGGTGGCCCAAGACCAGGCAGTGTTTCTTTCTGTTGTATATAGACTCACTATGCCTCAGAACTGAATCGATGTCACCTACCAACAACAACATCCCACTGCAACAAACTCTTTATTAATATCCCCATTTTAAAAGAAAGCTATCATTTTTTAATATCACCATTTTCTTTTTTAATTGTGCCATTTTGAAAGACAGTTATCATTTTTCAATAATTTGTGCTAAAAAAATCTTACTTCAATCTTTTACTTCTTATGTTACTCTTATCCTTAAGATATTTTATATACTAGGGTATAAGTCAATCTGAATATCAGCCAATGCATCTAATTTTACCATAAAAACTGCATTAAAATGTGCTGAAAAAGTTGATTAATACACAAATATATACTGTACATAGTTTTATTGTATCTCACTTTCCTTTTTCTTTTTTTTTAAATCATTTTATTGAGGGCTCATACAACTCCCATCACAATCCATACATCCATCCATTGTATGCAAAGCACATTTGTTGTGTCTCATTTTCTACTCACTTCACATTTATTTTTTTCCTATCCTGTCTTTCTACATCTTAGACCATTATCCTCTCAAAACAAAACATACATAAACTTACATTATGCTAAAAAAGAATTTGAATATGATTTATTTTAATACTTGCAGTATGTCAGAAGTAGACCTAATAATTCACTTAAATTCGATTTGGAGTGACTGGGACTGAGAACATCATATGGATTGGCAAGGAATGAGGAAAAAGCCCAACCAGAAGCGATAAGTAGGTATCCTAGCAAATGGAACTAAAAGAAACATAGAGAACAAAGCATTCTGAAATGTAGAGATGAGAAAAGTTGATAATCTGTTAAAAATCAGCAAGACCTCAGTAGCAGAGATGAAGGAATCGATGAGGCATGACAGAACACCCTTTCTCTGTGAGACTTCACAAAGGAAAATGTCTAAGGAATTTCAGATGCTTTGCAGGTTTTTAAGTTGTTTCATGAAAAAGCATACGTGGAGCACTAAGGCCTACCACCTACAACCATAGTACCTTTCCCTCCACAAATATAATTAAGGGCTGTGGCTGTCAAAAGCACAGGTCTATAAATCAAAAGTTTCATTTACTTAACAATTACTGTTGACTTACAAATCAAAGGTACACATCAGTATATTGGGGATATAGCAGGGCACTAAAACAAAACAAATCAAACAAAAAGTCCCTGACCTCCAAGAGCATACTTTCTATCGATGGTACACAAACAAACAAATGAAAAGGTATAAAATATGTACATTATTATGTCAGATAGGGATAAGTACTTTGAATGGAAAAGCAATAAAACGAATGAGATTGGAGTACAGAGTTTGTAAAATATGTAGGATGATCAGATAAGGCCTCATGTAAGCAAAAAACATTTGACTAAAGATTTCAAAGGAGATAAGACAACCCACAGGAGAAAGAATACCAGATACAAAGACCTTGAGATGGAAGCATGTCTGAACTATTCGAAGAGCAATCAACAAGATCACTGTGAGACTCCGGGGGAGTGAAAACCAATAAACTGTGAAGGGGTCATGGAGCAGGGGGTGGGGGAAAGGAAAGGAAATATGGGGAGCTGGTACTGGGAGCCGAAGTGGAGGGAGGATGTTTTGAGAGTGATGATGGCAATAGGTGTGCAGGTGTGGCCCGCGTGCAAATGATGTATGTATGGATGATGATGAGCCTCCAGTAAAATGATTCATTAACAAAATTGGAAGGGGGAAAGAGGAGCTTATACCAAGGGCTCAAGTAGAAAATATTTGGAAATGAATATGGTGACATGTGTACAAAAATGCTTGATACAAATGAGGTATTGAATGTTATAAAGAGCTGCTTTTGGGAGAAAAAAACAAACAACTCCAAACGCACAGCCATGAAGTCGATGTTGAATCATTAGTGACTGCCTTGTGGAGTTCCAAGGCACTACACGTTTATGGGAGCAGAAAGCCCAGTCTTTCTCCTGCAGGTTTGCTGGTGGTTTCCACCTGCGGATAGCAACTCAACTTGAAACTATCACACCACCAGGGAGTGAGCAAGACTATAAATACCATTCAGAGGCGGTGGGCCATTGAAGGGCCTCTGCTTTGACTGTATAGGAAAGGGAAGATTATCGAAGGGTTTGAACCCAAAAAACATGAGCAGGCTTATATTTTAGAAGACTCGATCTAACTGCTGTGTGGACAATAGAATGGCAAAGGATGCGAGCAGATGGAAAGAGAGAAATCGGGAAGGTGAGAGATGATGGTCAGAGCCAGAATTGGGTGGAAATGGTAAAAAGTGGTCCAATGTAATTTGCTAGATTATAGATGTGAGTGGAGAAATCAGATTCCTAGTAAATTGGTTTTGTTCAGTTTTGAGGGGGGGGGGGGGAGGTTTAGTTATAGGCATCACTGCCCTCTGGTGGTCTTGGGAGCTACCCAACCTTGCTGCTGCTGGATTTGAACGGCCAAGCCCGGGAGCCGCAGTCCCGCACTCAACCACTTACGCCACCGGGGCTCAGCCCCAGTTTGTTTTTTTAAGGCTTGTGTATGCTCAGTATTTTATTAGGAGTAACTTGAAGCATATTCCCAAGGAGACAGAATAATATATCATTCTCAGCCTTAATAACTGTCAAGCCATGTTCATCTTATTTCTATTTTCCCCTTCCTATAGTAAAACTTAGGAACCCTGGTGACGTAGTGGTTCCCTGTGTGGCTGCGATCCAACCAGTTGGAAGTTTGAAACCACCAGCAGTGTCTTGGGAAAAAGACTGAGTTTTCTACTCCTGTAAACAGTTACAGTCTTGGAAACCCACAAGGGGTTGCTTGAGGTGAACATAGGGTGACAGGCAACCCCAGATGGGTGCAGAAAGCCTCCTTTCCCCACCATCTTCCTGTGGATCCTGGGCCCAGTGTGCAGCAGGGCCTAGATTGCTAGTCAAAGATAAATCAAATCTCTGTACTTTGCAACATACTTCTGCTATCGTCCCATTCTCTAATCTGAATTTCTGAAATTTGTTATAGCCTTATGGGACCAGAGACACATGTGCAATTGGACATTGTCTGAACAGACATTAAGTGACACACACGTGTACAGATTTCCCCTTCGTCCCTTGGGTCCCTCTGTATTAGTCAGGATTGAATTGTGAAGCAAAACCAAAGACACTCATATATGTACAAGAAAGGGCTTTATATATATATATATATATATATATATATATATATAATTACACACATTTGCATCACTGCCCTCTGGTGGTCATGGGAGCTACCCAGTGCTGCAGTCCCACACTCAACCACTTAAGCCACCAGGGCTCAGCCAAGTAATTATATATTAAGAAAGCATCCCAGCGCAGTCCAGATCGAGTCCATAAGTTTGATATTAGCCCAGATGGTATAATATTAGCCCATGAATTCCTCTTTAGACTGACACAGCACATGCCATGATGGTGAATGCAGGAAGATCACAGGCCGATGGGTAGAAAGTCCTGTGGGTCCGGTGCTAGTGGAAGCATCTCAGCACTCAGGCTGCCATAAGCATGGCTTTATCTGGCTCGTCCACAGGAAAGCGAAGCAGAGAGAGTATGTGTCCTGCCCCCAGGGAGGAAGAACTTCCCAGAATTCTCATGAGAAAGTCCACGCCCACAAAGAGGGATCAATCAGGCTGTAACTTGATTGATAGGCTAGACTCCACCCCTTCATTCTTTTTTGTTTGTTTGTTTGTTTTTTGGTTTTTTGGGCATCACTGCTCTCCGGTGGTGGGAGTAGGAGGCCCAGCCCCACTGCTGGAATTGAACCTCCGTACCAGCGGGCCGCAGTCCCGCGCACAACCACTACACCACCGGGGCTCAGCCTCACCCCTCATTCTTATTGATCAAGTTTGCATGAAATTTTGTAACTACCACACCCTTTCTTATTTTGGTAAAGATGGCTTAACCCCAAATCTATCTCGATAGCTCAGTCTTGACTGGCTGCCTGAATCTAGATTACATGGATTCTATCTCCAGATATAGTTCACCTATTTCTTCTCCTCTGCATGCTCTTGAAATTACTTACTGGATCTGAAGATATGTTCTGATTTGAGTTTAATGTTTGGGGCAAAACTATTTCATAGTTATGTATGATATGTTTCTTAGCAGGAGATAGTTCATGTTTCGTTGTCTCTGTTTTTGTGATTTTAGCAGTTCTTGATATCCAGTGCCTAGAGCCACTAGTTCATTTGTAGTAACAAAATGACTGTATTCTAATTTGATCATTTCTTCCAGGAGCCCTGGGTGGGTAGCAGGTGTGCAAGGTTAGCTGCTAGAATCCCCATCTACCCCGCAGGAGGAAGATGAGACTTCACGGTCCTACAAAGATTAAAGTCTCACAAGCCCAAAGGAGCAGTTGTAGTCTATAGAATAGAGTTGCTCTTAATGGAATAGACTCGAGGGCACTGAGTTTGATTTCATTTAGACCATCTCTTCGTCTTCCTTTGGACACAGTCCTATTTGATAGCTTCCGTAACCCAGTATGACTAAATGTTTCATCTTCTATATTGTTTTGCTTTCAATGTGGAGTCACCCATATTCCCAAGGAACCTTTGACTAGGTAAAAGTATCTGGAGACTGGGCTGAGCCCCGGTGGTGTAAGTGGTTGAGTGCAGGTCTGTGGCCCGCGGGCGTGGCGGTTCAAATCCAGTGGCGGCTCTCAGGAGCGGCACTGGGTGGTAGCGCCCACGACCACCAGGGGCAGTGATGCCCACAACAACAACAACAACAAAAAGTATCTGGAGACTACAATCTGGAGGCTACGGGTGTGTATTGCTACTGGGTTGGCCATTATTTCTAAGCCTTTACAGGGAACAGAGCTAGGCAGTATCATGATTTCACACTTCCTATTCTTATTCAAGACTAAGATATTTTTAAATGAATCTCTTCTATCTTACCTATCTACTCCTTCTCACCCAGCTAAAACTTATAGATCACAATGGTAGATGAAGAAACTGAGACTTGAAGAACTTGATTCATTTATCATTAAGTAGCAGAGCCAGGATTCAAGCACAGATCTGTTTAACTCCAAAGTGTTTGCTTAAAATCATCTGTTTTAAAATTCACCTTGGAACAGCTCTTTTGCTGCAAGGCATAGCATTTTTAAAAGAACTGACAGAGGAATCAATTCAACTAACACATATTGAACACCTAGTTGTGTGCAACGTTCTGCCCCCTTGTATGATTGGTGCCCTTCATAAATCTTGTCAGCTCTGTATTTTAAATTTATCCACAATTCATCCATTTCTCTCTATCCCTGATCCTAGCCACCACCAAGCTAAGATTATTGTAGTAGCCTTATTGGTCTCCTGACTTCTACCCTTGGTCCCTGCAGTCTATTCTTGACGCTCTAACCAGAAACTCCAAACTAAAAGTCCAAGCTCACTGTCATGAAGTCCATTCTGACTCAGAGAGACCCTATAGGACAGGACAGAACTGCCCTTGTGGGCTTCCAAGACTATAACTCTTTATAGGAATAGAAAGCGTCATTTTTTTTTTCCTGAGGAGCAGGTGGCTTCAAGTTGTTGACCTTGTGGTTTGTAGCCTAACATGTAACCAGCAGGGCCTTCATCAGATCCTCTCACTCCTCTGTTCCATAAGAGTTTTCCACCTCAGAGTAAATGCCCCATAAAGCAAGCATTTCCTATGCCCCATAAAGCTGTATATGTTGTGAATCCCCTTCTAGTTTTAGGACTTTGCTTCTCATCTTGCCCCTGTTTCCTCTGCATAAGCCACTCTGTTCCTTTAACAGGTAAGAAATGCTCTGGTCATCAGGCTTTTGCATTTGCGCTTTCTTCTTCCCATAACTCTCTCCATGTTCACCCCCTCCCTTTCATTAAGTCTTTACTCAACAGTCAGAGTCTTATATGAAATTCAGAATAGGTATATCTATAGAGACAGTAACTGGATTGATAATTACCTAAATGCATCAGCGGGGAGGTGGTAGAGAAATGACAACAATGTCTACAAGGATGAGAATGTTCTAAAACCGATTGTAGTAATGATTATACAACTCTTCTTAATGTGATTGAACTATTATAGGATAGGTAAATTATATGCCAATAAAGCTTTTTTAATATAAAAGCAAAAACTAGATAAACTTAAAGAGTCATGGTCTCAGTGAACCCTTCCCAGGCTACCTTGGCTACCTTACTCTCATCCCCTTCAAATCTGCATAATTTAATTATTTTAACTCAGCACCTAACACTATCTAACATACTATACAATGGGCCTCAAAGAGTCTGTGGAAATTTTGGACTGAAAAAGAATGGAAATTTTCCATGAACTTTTTGAAATTCCCTCATATAAAATATACTTTTTATCTTGCTTATTGTCTACGATCCCATTGGGCATAGAAACTCCAAGAGGTGAGAGATTTTCTTTCCCTTGTGTATTTTATTCTTGACTTTATCCCCATTGTTCACTATTGGTGCTCAAACTTGTTTAATAGTTGTTGTTTTTTTTTGGGGGGGGGCCACCACTGCCTCTGGTGGTCGTGGGTGCTACCCAGTGCTGCTCCTGAGAGCTGCCGCTGGATTTGAACCACCAAGCCCGTAGGCCACAATCCTGCACTCAACCACTTACGCCATCGGGGCTCAGCCCCCAATGCTCAAACTTTTTATTAAATAGATGAGCATACTTTTAAAGCAATGTTTTTGAACCTGTGGGTCATGACCCCTTTGGTGGTGAAAGGACCCTTTCACAAGGATCGCCTAAACTCATATTTCCGGGGGTCTTAGGGACCGAGACACCACTCCTGTATCCCCAAGTGGCTCTGCCCACATTCAAATATGCCCACATACGAGTACCTGGAATGAAGACTTGTTACCCATGCTACACCATGCTTTAAGACAACATTTCACTTATTTGTATTTAGGAATAAATATTTCACAATATATGATGACATTGTTTTGTGATGAATCACTATGACTTGATTATTTTCAGTTTTAACAATGAAAATATACTCTGCATGTCAGATTTTACATTATGGTTCATAACAGTAGCAAAATTACAGTTATACAGTTGCAACAAAAATAATTTTATGATAGGGGGTCACCACCACATGAGGAGTGATAGTAAAGGATCACAACATTAGGAAGGTTGAGAACCACTGTTCTAAATAAAGTTTTAGTTTTGTCAATTCTCCTAGGTTGTCCGTAATGCCTTATATTTTGCATATATTCTCCATTAAAAAAATACTGGATATGCTAGTTGTCTAATATTAGAATATTTTTCAAAATACAAACGAGCTGCCCTTTGCTCTCTTTGTCTTCTACAATCCCCCAAGGTCTCCGAGTCACTTTTCACAAACGGTTCCCTCTCTGGGGACTCTTCCTTTCTCTTCCTTTCCTTCCCCCACGCCACACTTGGTGAGAGAGCCACAGACCCTCTGTCCGAGCAGGCTCTCCTCGGAAAGAGAGTCAGTGCAGCCTAGTGGAGAGCCGAGGCCTGAACATTTGCATCTCCAGGATGTTTGTATTGACAAATGGCAGTCAGCTATTGACATTTATGTCCCTTGGTGATACTTCAATTGGCTTATCTTTGCTGGTCAAATACCTTAATTGTTCTGGCCTTTAATTTAGTCAAAGTTGGAGCTGGAGCAGAGGGGAAAGAGAAGGAGCGAGTCTAGCAAAACATCAAGCTTGAGCTGGGGGCTGGAGGCGGCTGGCAACGATCAGCCTGTCATAATGTTATGATTTGTTCATTTTTATACCATTTATTAGCCTTTACTTGTTGTGCCATTTGGCCTCCAGGGCAGATAAAGTGCTGTCTAATTTGGTAGGTTTGCTGCTGTCAGAGCAGCCTCGACAGGGAAGGTGTTAGCTGCAGTGACAAATAATCAATAGCTGTCGTTGTCATGAGGAACGTGAGCAGTTGGGCCTTTCATCTGGAGGATTAGAGGTCTAATTGGATTGAGAATAGGGAGGGTAGGGTGTTGGGTAACCCTGTCAGCCTTGTGAAGCTGTCAAATGTCGGCCTTATTCATGGTGAAGGGAATAAGGAGCTGTGTGCTTTCAGAAATGAGGAGGAAGGTGTATGAAAGCCCGACTTTATACAAAGGAATAGAGCTTGAAGGCCACACAGCTAGCATGTGCTCCCAGTTTATTTCATTCTCTTTGGATAATAAATCTGTTTTTTTACATGATATATTCAAGCATTGATATATCATACACAAACATACACAATACAGACAATTTTTTTTGTCTTTGATAATGTTAGAAAGTAAACTACTTAAATGAAGATTTAAAATGAAATTTTAGGGGTGAAATTACACAAATTGTCATCCCTTGTCACAATTAACAAGTGATAAGCATTTTTCTTAGTATAAAATAAGTGAGGCATTAAATTAAAAGAATAACTGAGTTAGTAATGAATGTGTGGGTACTTGACAGTTATTTTCCCCACTCATTTTAGAAATGTTGTTCCTTACAAAATAAACTTTTATTTTTTTCCTACATGAACTAACCCTGGCCAGGCTACCTTTTCAAAAAAAAAAGGGGGGGAAAAATGACCCTTAGCAAAATAGAACAAATAATATGCCTGGATTAAGTAAGGCCAATAGTATCATATCGATTGTCAGAACCTCTTTTCCATTATGCTTACTTGTGCTATAATGCTGTCTTTGGAGTATGAAGCAGAAAAAGCATTCAGGTAAAGTGGTATCTTGGCTTATTCTCTAATATGCCATCTCTTCAAAGCCAAGTTATTTGTAAGGTGATGGAGCACTGTTGGAGATGAATGAGTACCGAATTACAATAAAATTAACAAGTTTTAGTGGGGAAGCACTAGCCCGGGCAAGGTCCAACTGTTGGAGAGGTTTTGGGGGTCACTGAAGTCGTGCCAGGATGCAAATGGCTGCTCTCTTAAAGTTCTGGGGCACTTGGGCAGGAGTCTAGTGCCCATTTAAAGTAAAGGAATTGGGGATTGATTGGAGGTAGATGGTATATCCAGGTCCTGATGTAACACCGGTGTAAGCAAACTGGGTACAAAGGGGCCATGAACAAAGCAGGCCACATGTAGAGGAATTTATTAGGCTGTGAGAAAAGAAGGCGGGGAGGGGGTGAGGGAGGAACAGCTGTGTTAGCCGATGCCAGTTCCCAGGAGATAGGGAGGGGTCGGGCCAAAAATGGCCACAGCAGACCAGCCTTACATTATTAACTAACTCTAATTGCCCTGAAATTCTATTGAACAAATTTAATAGTGATGAGTATTAGAGCATACCATTTTACAATTTTCCTTATAGATACACTCTATTTACAAATGCATTTCATTTGTTCAGTGCATTTTTCTAGTCCAAAAGCGTAATGGTCTAACCCATTGGGATGCTAACCTCATCAGCAGCAGTTCAACCCACCAACCTCTCCACCAGAGAAAGATAAGGCTTCTTGCTCCCATAAGGATTTACAGCTCCAGAAACCCACAAAGGCAATCCTACTATGCCATACAGAATTGCTGCAAGTCAGAATGGACTCCATCATTTTTTGAGTTTAGATACAGAGGGCATTTTTAAGAATCCCTGGAGACACTGTGGGTTTAGCGTTTGGTTGCTAACTTTAAGATTGGCAGCTCAGGGCTGAGCCCCGGTGGTGTAGTGGTTGTGTGTGGGACTGCGGCCCACTGGGTTGAAGGTTCAAATCCAGCAGCAAAGCTGGGCCTCCTACTCCCACCACCAGAGGGCAGCGATGCCCTGAAAACAAACAAACAAAAAAAAGATTGGCAGTTCAAACACACCAGCTGCACCAAAAGAGAAAGGTGAGACAATCTGCTCCTGTATAAATTTACTGCCTGCAAAACCCCAAGGAACAGTTTTACTCAAGTTTCATTGTACTGCTCTGAGTCAGAAGCCACTTGATGACAGGAGCTTTGGTTTGGATTTTGAAAGCCTTTTTGAAGCATCATCTATATAGTTTATATTCAATAAGGCCTGGAAAAAAAGATGAGTTATGAACATGTCAAGAGTATGTTAATGGACATTGCTAGGTTTGGATTATGCATTCATACCTTCTCTATAATCCCATGATTTCTGTTAGCCATCCAAAGCACTTATACCCAATTAAAAGTGACTCCAGAACAGAATATTATTTCTTTGATTTTCTTCACTCCCATTTACGCTGAACAGGGAGGACACAGTAGTTGCACCTTAGATGGCCATCCACAAGCTATCAAGACCCCATTTACTACTCACTAAACTAAGATGTAGAGCATTTAATTTGTAGACTATGCCGTACCAATTGTCCTAAAAGAATATAGTCCCGAGCCTCTATGCTGTGCAACTCATTTCCTCAAGTTAGTTGGTTTTAGCTAAGAACGTTGTCCCTGTATACTCTACCATACTTAGCCCGAAGACTAAGTATGGGCCATGGAAATTTCACTCTCTACAACTTTGTGACCAGAATAACTAGAGGGTTGGTGCTCGGCTACCACTGCTAACCACTCTGAAAGAGATTTACATTAGAAGGTTCTAGATCAGTGTTTCTCAACCTTCCTAATGCCACAACCCTCATATTATCGTGACACCCCCCAATCATAAAATTATTTTTGTTGCTACTTCATAACTATAATTTTGCTACTCTTATGAATTGGGCAACCCCTCTGAAAGAGTCATTCGACCCCCAGGTTAAGAACTGCTGTTCTAGATAGAGTAGGAGAATATGTAAACTATCACTAAAAATAATAATAATTTTAAAAGGCATGATCTGATAGAAACTAATAGGACTTCTGAGGCTCAGATCTTCAGCTACCCTTCAAAGCTGGAACTGAATTTACTCTGGTAGCTCAGCTTTCAGCCAAGTAGTACACAGGTCTATAAGATAAATAGTAGCACGAGGGAGGTAAAAACTTCTTAAAGCAAGTCAGCCATTTCACTTGATGAAGCTCACCTTCCCAACAGGATTACCAAAGACAAAGCGGGGACATAAGCAAATGTGGTGAAGAAAACTGATGGTGCCCTGCTATCAAAAGATTCTACCTTACAAATCCGGCTAGACTAGAGGATGTACACTGGTACAGATCAGAACAACAGTCAGTCATTTAAGATCAAAAGGACAGCAATTTCCCAAGGACAAACTTTCAGAAGGCAGAAAGAGATAAGAAAGAAGTAAAAATGGGAAATGGAAATAGAGGGAGGAAATGGGATGAATAGTGTTACATTGTGGGGATTGTAATCAATGGCATGAAACAAAATATGTGTGACTTGTTGAATGGATAACTGATATGCTCTCAAAAGCTTCACCCAAATCACAATAAAAAGTTGTTTGTTGGTTGGTTGGTTTTTCAAATGAAGTGAATGAATATACAAAGTAGACACTGGCTAATTGTACCTAGTGATCTCATTGGACCCTTTATATTCTGAGAGTTATGCCTGTACTTGTTTGAAGATTCAATGATCTCATTCATTTGGTCACCCATGATGAGGATTAGCAAAATTCTCGAAACTGCTGACCAAAGGCCTTGAAACCTGACTATCTAAGGTACTTGTGTTACTTGATCTCTGTGACCATCCTTTCATCTGAAGCACAATAAAGGGACCAAATAAATAAATGCTAGACAAGGAGTGAGCCTGAAGATAACCATGGGGAAATGTAAAAGGAACACAAGATACCCTGTGATATTGTAGTCATGAACGGCTTTCCTAAAGAGAAAATATTTTTGTAATGTGGAGGGAAAAAGAAGAGGTGGTGCTTTAACCACTGCACCATCTTTGACTTTGCTCCTTCCTACTTGAGTGATTCTGAGAAAGTTTTTTGTTGTTGTTCTGTTTTTATTTAAATCATTTTCATGGGGAATCCTACAGTTTTATAACACTCCATACATCAACTGTATCAAGCTTATCTGTACATTTGTTGCCATCTTCATTTCCCAAACATTGTCTTTCTACTTAAGCCCTTGGTATAAGTCAGAGCAAGTTTTAAACTTCAACACTCTGGACTACAGATTTTTAGTTTTTGAGTTTGTGACAATACTTCTCTTAAAAGTCCCTTATGGGGGCTGAGTCCCGGTGGCATAGTGGTTGTGCATGGGACTGTGGCCCACTGGGACAGAGGCTCAATTCCAGCAGTGGGGCTGGGCCTTCTACTTCAACCACCGGAGAGCAGTGATGCCAAAAAAAAAAAAAAGTCCCTTATGGGAATTAAGGAGCTCTGGTGGCACAGTGATTAGGGGCTCAGCTGTTAACCACCAGGGTGACATTTAACCATTACACCAGCAGGGCACCTTCTAGGATCCCATTGATATCCTCTTATATTGTATATCCTCTACAATATCTTGCACATTAATAGGTTAAATAAATATTTTTGTATTTGAAGAATGAAACAAATTCTTGTTATAGTTATTAGGATTAGTTCTGGATCCAGTTTAATCTCCAACATCCTTGAATAATCTTATTTTTCCAGCTTTCAGCTTTACAGAGCTGTTAAAAATATTTCTCATTCTACAAAACCTTGTATTGTCCTTACATTGGGATTTAATAATGAGAGGCGTGTTAGTCCGGGTAGACTAGAGAAACAAATTCATAAACACAAATATGGATATTAGAGAAAGGTTTTATACAAGAGGAAGGGAACATTGAGAAAGCATCCCAACCCAGTCCAGTCCAACGTCCTAAGTCCGATATTAGCCCATATGTCCGATACCAGTCTATAAAGTATCCCTCCAACTCATGAAACATGTGCAGTGACACCAGGACAATTATAGGCCAATGGGTGCAGAGTCTTGTGTCCAGCAGCAGTAGAAGCATCCTGGTGCTGACAGGGGTCTCTCTATGGCTCCTCATTTCCAGGGCTCAGAGGTCCATCAGCAGTATCCAGTGGTGGTAGAAGCATCTCAGCATTCGTAGGGTTCTCCCTGTGGCCTCCCAAGCATCTCAATGCTGGTAGGAGTCTCCACGTGGCTTCTCTGACCCCAGGCGTTTGGTTCCATCCGGGTAAGCCCATGTGGCTTCTCCTCTGTCTTCTCCAGTCTCTAGGACCCAGGATCTATATCATGCTGCCGTGTTGTCTTGTCGGTAGACCGCCTCCAACCGACTGGGTGAAGTCTCTCTCCTACAATTGGGAAATACCACAAGACTTCCCAGAATTCTCAGGAGAAAGCCATGCCCTACATGGAAGCCTCATTAGCTATCTCCAGATTGACAGGCTAGACTCCACCCTTACACTTTCAGTGCTGAATTTGACACAGAACAGTGACTGCCACAAGAGGTAACATTTTACTCAGTAAAAATATTTGGTACTAGACTCATACCTGGGACAAGGAAAGTTCATATTTTATCCAGTTGGTTATGAGGGTTCAGTAGGAAGAGGTGTTAAATTGTGTGAAAATTACAATGATTATTATTCAGGGGAAGCTATTACTTAGAAATATTCTCCCCAAAAATGAGGTCCTCATTTCATAAAGGAGTATGTAAGAGTCAGTACAGGTAGGCAGTGGACAACTGGAAATTTTGTCCCAAAGTGTAGGGTTCCAATCAGTAAGCAACACAAAACTTAAGATTCAGAGTCTATTCTCCTCAGTGGACCAAATTATATCAAAGAAGTGACTTGATGTTTGAGGGGGAAATATGGGTTTCCTTGATACTCATAAGGATGTCAAGTGCCAGATTAAAATAGATTTGTTGATAACTCAAGGTATTATGCACTTTCTCATTTCAGTCTAGAGATAGTGTGGCTTAGATTAACTTTATAAAAGGATGAGGAGTGTTAAGACTGATTAAATAGAAAACTCTAGAAAGAAATTCTAAAAATATTATAATAAAACTTAGTCCTACTTTCTAAGATTCTGATTCAATTGTCTTAAGGTAGGAAATAGTCAATACTTTTACAAACATCCTCAGTAATTTTAGTGGGTTTACAAAATGTGTGGTGTTAGTAGTAAAGCAATCTACTTAATACAGCTGATCTGTGACAAAAGTTTGGAGAAAAGTTAGTCACTTTAACAAACAGTGCTGGCAATACTGGATATCCATTTGCAGAAAAATAAAACAATCCATATTTCTCACCATATGTAAACACTAACTGAAGATGGATCAAAGACCTAAGTATAAAACCTAAAACTATAAAGACCATCAAACAAATTTAGGAGCCCTAAAGCATGGCATAAATGCACCATCAAACATAATTTAAAATATACAAGCAGCAGAAATTACCTGGACAGCTGGGACATCCTAAAAATAAAATGTGTGTGCACTTAAAGAGATCTGGGTGTGTGTACACCCAGAGAGCAAAAAAAGTACCTACAAACTGGGGGAAATTTTTGGCAATATCTTATTGGACACGAGGCTAATTGATAAAATTTATAGAAATTTTAATACCCCAATAATCAAAAGACAAACAATCCAATTATTGTTTAAAATGGCAGAGAACACAAATAGTCACTTCACTAAAGGAGATATTCAGTGGCCAATAAACACATGAAGAAATGCTCACTATCGTGAGCCCGTACTGTTGTCAGGGACCATCGAGTCGGTGCCAAACTATAGCAGCCTTATGCATAGAAAGAAACACGTCCTTGTTCCCATGCTCAAGCCCATTGTTTTAGCAACAGTGTCAATCCATCTCCTGAAGGACCTTCCTCTTTTTCACTGGCATCATTAGCTCTAAAGGTGTCATAAATTAAATATCAGTGAGATAGATATCATCTCAGCCCAGCACTGATGGTAAAATATTGCAACAAATGCAGTATGGAGGGATTGGAACGCTCTTACACTGGTAGTGAGCCTGTAAAGTGCTGCAGCCACTGTAGAAACTAGTATGGTGCAACCTTAAAAAATTAGAGAATAGAAATACCATCCATCACCATTCCATGTAATTGAGTTGAATGTGATTCATATAGACCCTACAGAACAGAGTGGAAGGGCTTCATAGGGTTTCCATGACTATAAATCTTAGGACAGCAGACAGCCTAATTTTTGTTCATATAATTCAGCAATCCCACTGCAAGGTATATATCCTAGATAAATAAGAGCTGTGACACAAATATACAACCCAACCCTATTATAATAACAAAAAGATAGAAACAACCTAGATGCTCATCAAAGGATGAGTGGATAAGCAAATCACGGCACATATTCACAGTGGAGTAGAATGTAGCATTCAAGAATAAAGATGAGTCTGAGTTACACTTCATAACATAGATGAACCTAGAGGACATTATGCTGAGTAAAAGTCCTCAAACACAAAAAGACCATATTGGATGAGACACTTCTATAAAAGGCCAAGAAAATATCAATCCACAGAAAGAAGCATCCTTTGACATTTACCAAGAATGGGAGGGAATGGATGGTAAATAACTAGAAAGTAGACATATGTTAACTTGAGTGAAGGTTACTGCTCACAAAATGATAGAGGCAAAGGGAAACACCAGAAGAGTTAAAGACAATAAGGCAATTGCTGTTACATTCATAATCCTGAAATAATAGTAATTACAGGAGTGGATACATTGATAGACATGCTGAGCAGGGAGGACATACAAAGACCTGACAAAGTACTTCTACATGTGTATTTCCATAGGCTGTAAATATATCATGAACATGGTAGAGCATGCAGGGGCCAAAGTTAGGAAAGCTTCATAGCCAAACCAATCCTCTTTATGGCACGAGTTTCTAAGACTGGGAGATCAGACCATAATCTTAGGGAACATCAAGTTCAACTGGCATAACACAATCCGCAAAGACAGTACTGTCTTCATCTTAATTTTGTGAGTAACAACTGCGATCTGGTGAACAGACACCTAAGGTTTAATTATTAGTCTCTCCCCATCCGGAGCAAAGAAAAATGAAGAAAATCAAAGACACAAAGATACAGCCCAGAGAACTAATGGACCACCTGAACCTCACTCTCCATGACCCTGAGACCCAAATGCCATCCAGCTATCCCTGCTGACCACTCTGTGAAAGTCATAATAGGGGTCCTGGATAGAGGGTAAGGGAACTGTGGAGCAAACCTTTTTTAAATCCTGGTTTAGTGGCCTAGAAGAGACTAACTAAATACTTGACACTTTGACTATTAGAAACATTAAAACCCTTGTAGTCCTGGGACTGCCTCCTTCCTTGCCTCAACTTCCAGTCAGATGATAAACAGGCCTACAAGCTGAGCAATAGCACCCGGGAGGTCTGCACTGTATAGAAGAATGAGCCATGCAAGAGCAAATGGACAACGTCTGCCCAGGGACAAAGCTCAGAAGGCAGGATATGTCTGTGTGTGTTATTAGAGATGCTCAAAATCTCATAATCAGTAGACTTTCTAGAACCATTGAAGCTCAATAACTCTCTGAAACTATAACCATGAAGAACTCTTTAAAACCTGGAACTAAAAGTTGTGCCCCGAAGTCACATTTGAATCAGATTATAGTTTAGTCTAATTGAAAAGAATGTATTTAAACATAATTTTAAAATTGCAATAGAATTTCAAAATTACATTCTGTTAGAGAATGATCTGTATGTGTGATTGGATTGACAACGGCAACTTGAAAGGATAAGTGAGAAGCTAACAATGAGTGTGTGTTACTGATGGTGAATTTTTTGGGAAAGGATGTGAAGACAGGTGGTGTAACTAAAGAATGTGACCAAAGTTGTTGAGTTTGTACATGTATAAATGGTTGAAGTGGTGTGGGTTTTGCTCGTGTGTGTTTTGTTATGGGTATCGCCACAAAATAGAACCATGATTTCAATGGAAAGCTCAAGATATTTTCCGGTTCCTCTGTCAACATTGTGCTCTAATTCCAAATGGAGTCGTCTGTGAAGAAGCAGAAATCTATCGTTAGCTTGTTCAGCCTTCTCCGATCCCTTTCTCAAGATTTTTTAGGAGCCTTGGTGGCTCAGTGTGTATGCATTGGACTGAGAACTACCCTTGTAAAGAATTACATTTTCAGGCTGAGCCCCGGTGGCGTAGTGGTTGTGCGCGGGACTGCAGCCCACTGGGATGAAGGTTTGATTCCAGCTCCACGGAGCAAAGGCTGGGCCTCCTACTCCCACCACCTGAGGGCAGTGATGCCCCGCCCCCCCCCCCAAAAAAAAGAATTACATTCTCAGGATCTAACATGGATAGTCCATCCCTGTCTTAAAGGGTCATTATAAATCAGCCTTGACTTGATGGCAGTGAGTAGCTTTTTGAGTCTCCATCATGTTTGTATGTGCAGTTCAGGAATAAACCAAGGATTTCAGGAGAGTCTATATGCATATTTGGGGCTTCCTTTTAAGTCTCTTTTTGTTTTGCTCTCATTTTTTAAAATTACTTATTTTTTAAAAATTTTAATCATTTTCGGGGGGCTCTTACAACTCTTATCACAATTCATACATACATACCTTGTGTCCAGCACATTTGTAAATCTTTTTTTATCTCCATTATTCTTACGATATTATTTAAGTCTCTCAATTTTTTTAAATCTAAAACCTACTGTGTCCTCCCAATTTCAGTCACTCTATGCCAGATCTTCTAAGGTGATCCTTTTTATGATAATGATCCTTTTTTTGATAATGGTAGTTGGGTGCTATCTAAACTAAACATTGTCTGGTTTTTCTGTTCTTGGTATTGTAGAAACTAATGTTTGCAGGGTCCATTAGTCTATTGGATAAATTATTGCCCTATGCCTTTTCATTTCCATCTTTCTTTTTTCCTTGGGGGGGGGGGGTGGGAGAGACTATAGATTTACTCATGAGCTTTTAAGATCCCACTTGCAAGTCATCAAAGTAGGACTTCAAATGTTTTCTTTGTGCACTATACTATGCTAAGTGATTTTGGTGTCCCTTGAGACTATGGGCCGCATCCCCCAGGTCAGGTGTTTCATTCTCTCAAGGTGTTTGCTTATACCTAAGAAGTTTTCATAACTTTGCTCCTGTGGCAGCCGTATTTCATTTATTCATTTAACAAATAGTTGGCAAACAAATGCAGGTGCAAGGTTGGCACAAGGACTCAACTGGTAAAGAAACATCAAACTCAAATTAACAGTTTATTTATTTATTTTTTATTTTGTTGTTTTTGTTTTTGTTTTTTGGGCATCACTGCCCTCTGGTAGTTTATTTTTTTTATGACATAGCATGCAGCCTGAGTTTCATGTTCAAATGGTGGTTCTTGCCCGCAAGTTCCATAGGGGCAATGTGAAAATAGTTGTGGGTAGATGCTTCACCAATAATGAGTCTGTGCAACAGTTGAGGACAAGTGAGCTTATAAGGTCCATTTCCCCTCCTTCCCCCCCCCACCCCCCATCTTACACTGGACCTGTGAGCAATCCTGTCCCAGTTTGTTGCCAAAGGAGACTTTATCCTTATTGTCCTGGTCAGGAAATAAATCAATCCAGTAGCCTGTAGGTAAATACTCTCTCTAGCTTGCAAATCTGCTTGCTAGGCAGACACTTTTGACAAGCATCTGGGTTACTTGACATGTGGAAACATTGTGTAGAATAGCCACCAAACATTTATAGGCAACTGGACCTCCCCTTACAGAGGGGGCTTAGGGAGGAGATGTGCCAGTCAGTGTAGCAACGATGAAACATACAACTTTCCTCTAGTTCTTAAATGCTTCCACCATCCCACCCCCAGTAGCATTATCCCAATTCTACCTTACAAATCTGGCTAGACAAGATGTTGTACACTGGTACAGATAGGAACTGGAAACACAGGGAATCCAGAACAGAGGATCTCTTCAAGACCAGTGGTGAGAGCAACGATACCAGGAGGGTAGAGGGAATGTGGGGTAGGAAGGGAGAGCCAAATACAAGGATCTACATATAACCTCCTTCTCGGGGGACAGACAACAGAAAAGTGGGTGAAGGAATACATCGGACAGTGTAAGACATGAAAAAGAAATAATTTATATAAATTATCGTGAATTCATAAGGGAGAGGGAAGCGGAAATGAGAAGCTGATACCAAGGGTTCAAGTAGAAGACAAATGTTTTGAGAATGATGAGGGCAACAAATGCACATATGTGCTTGACACAATCGATGTATGTATGGATTACGATAAGAATTGTAGGAGCCCCCAATAGAATGATTTTTTTTAAAGGCCACCAAATAGGTACATGGAGAAAGCATACTTCCTTATATCAAATCTGGGTAGGAGATGGGGTTTCTGGCAGAAGAACTAGAGTGGGCAAGGATTGGAGAGCAGAGAATAGGCGTGACAATTTCTGAAAGATTGAGGGTGCTAAGCTGAGGACAGAAAAGAATGAGAGCTAGACTGGAGTTACTTATCGTACTTTTTTTATTTTATTTTTGCTTAACCTTAAATCCTGTCCATTTCTCTTTTCCTGCTCCTCTTTGTTTCATTTTCTTCTTTCCCCTCTATTCTTTCATTCCCATATTACATGCTATGGTTTAAACATTCCGGTATCACACATTAGCAGCTATAGACATTGCTTATTTATTTTGATGTCCTTCAGAATCAAAGAAATTGCTGCGCCTCTTTTCTTGGACTATCCCAAGAATACTGGTTCCCAAGAAGAGTGGGTCTGCAGAGTCATTCTTGGACTTGGCTCTATTACTAAGTAGACTCATTCATAAATTTCATCTCTTTGGACAAACTAGATTTATAGTAGGTTGCCATAAATCCTTTCCTCAGACATGCATGACTGCATGTCATAAAGCTCCGAGTTTTATAACCCTGTTTACTGCCACCTGAGTCTAACCAGAGAAATAGCTCTTATTCATTTGCAAAAAGGAGGTAAGGATGAGAAAGGGAGTTTGAGTTAGTGGTAATGTGATGGGCTTCAAAAGTGAATGCAAGGCAGTTGGAGACAATAAGATAGACCTCCCCCCCCCCCATGACTATACACAGATTATATTTTCTAAGATGTAACACATAAAGTCCAGCATATATTTGATGTTTAACATCTGTAGCAATATATGAGCCTTTGCTAAGCACTTACCAGAAAGTTTCTTTTGGTAAAGAAAGTTGAAGGACAGCTTGGCGGGGAAGAATAATTTCTTCAGGTGGACTCAGCAATTTGCTTTCTGATATTCATTGTCAATATTTTGTGTGGTTCATTATCTTTCTAGTAGCTTGACTTTTTACTGCTGTTGTTTTTGAAAACTTCAGTCTCAAACAGTCTCTATTTTGGCCTTGTTAAACTTTTTCCTTGAGTATATTTTCCAAAGTTGATTCAAGGGAAAAAAATGAGAGTAGGTATTAAACGACTCTATTTTCTTAATTTGAGAATTACATTAATGAAAGTTTAACAGAACCTTGAAAAAAATTGTTTAGCATTTCCCAAATTTGGTTTGATAGAAGAATTCTTCCAGGAAGTGCTGTGTGGAAATGGATCACAAAGTCAGGTAAGTTAAGCAAATATTGCGTGCTCATTTGGGGAAATTCACAATGTACCTTAATATCTTAAAGGCTCTGAAAAGTCACACCATCAAAGAAAAACTTATTTTTAATTTAGAATTTCTCATAAAGATTTGAAATCAGTTCTTTTTTTAACATAAACGTAAAAACATCTTAAGAAACTGTTAATCGGGCTGAGCCCTGGTGGCGTAGTGGTTGTGCGCGGGATTGTGGTCCACTGGGATGGAGGTTCAATTCCAGCTCCACAGGAGCAAAGGCTGGGCCTCCAACTCCCACCACCAGAGGACAGTGATGCTCAAAAAACAAACAAACAAACAAACAAAGAAACTGGTAATCTGTAAAACACTGATAGATGTTGTTAGATGCCATGTGTCAGGATATCCCTTAGTCCACATCTTTGCTTTCCACACTGGAAGAGGCTTGTATAGCATACTTACTCAATACAGTGAGCCCTTCGATCTTTTGACTGCTTCTTTCATGAGCATTGATTGTAGATCGAATCCTTGACAACCTCAACCTTTTCACCATTTATCATGATGTTTCTTGTTGGTCCAGTTGTAAGGATTTTGATTTTCTTTACATTGAGTTGCAACTCATACTGAGGCTACAACCTTGGTATTCAGCAGCAAGTGTGTCAAGACCACTTCACTTTCAACAATTGAGGCGTGTTATCTGCACATTGCACGTTTGTAATACACCTTCCTCTAATCTTGATACCACATTCTTTTTCATACAAGCCAACTTCTCTGATTATTTGCTCAACCTACAAATTAAATAAGTATGGTAAGAGGATACAGCGATGGCCCACACCTTTCCTGATTTTAGACCATGCCATATCCCCTTGTTCTGTTCTGTTCGCACAACAGCCTCTTTATTTACAGGTTTTGTGTGAACACAATGAATTATTCTGGAATTCCCATTATTCTCAAAGTTATCATAGTTTGTAATGATCCACACAGTCAAATCCCTTAACATGCAGGTGAACATCTTTCTGGTAGTCTCTGCTTGTAGGCAAGATCCATCTAACATCCATATCCTTTAGGACACATCCTCTTCTGAATTAACCCTGAATTTCTATCAGCTCTTGTTAATGTACTGCTACAACCATGATTAGGTAATATTCAGCAAGATCTTACTTGCATGTAGTATATCAATGATATTGTTGTATCATGTCTGCATTTTGCTGGTTCACCTTGCTTTCAAATAGGTACAAATTTAGATCTTTTCCACTTAGTTGCCCAAGTAGCTACCTTCTAAACTTTCTGATAGAGAGGAATGAATGGTTCTAGGATTTCATCAGCTTATGGAAACATTTTAATTGGTATTTCATCCATTTTCCTGGGCCTTGTTTTAGTACTTTTAGTGCAGCTTGGACGTCGTCTTTCCTTGGTTCTTGCTCCTGTGCTACCTCCTGAAATGGTGGGATGTCGACTAGTTCTTTTTGGCACAATGATTCTATGTATTCTTCCATCTTCAATGATCCTGCATCATTCAATATTTTGCCCATATAATTTTTCAATAAATATTTCAACTAAAGGCTTAAATTTTCTCTTGAGTTGTTTCCATTCCAGATATGTTGAGTACATTCTTGCCTCTTGGTTTTCTAATGCTAGGTCTTTGCAAATATTTTGGTAAATATTAGCTTTTAACTTAATTCCCTCACTTCACAGTTAAGGCAACCAAGGCCAAAAAAAGGTATCACTTCTAAACACAGTGCCTTATGCAAAGTACTGATCAATAATTGTTTGGTCAGTTGAAATTGATTTTATTCATATCAGATTCTTTTGTTAGGACTAGAACCAAAATCTTGACCGTTAGTTGTAATTGCAGCATTTAATAATGGTAATATAGGTAAACTTTTATTCACATTATTTAAACTGGTAATAACAGCAAGGTTTATTATTGTTATATGAAGTATCAAATGCTGGATAAGAAACAAACTGAAAAGCTGAGTACCTTGTGAATGTTTTAAATCATTTTAGTCCACAGCTTTTTATCTTTCTAGTCTGTAACAGTGTTAAATGTTGGTCTCTTGATAATGGGTAAAGCACTCTGGGATTTGAAAACCGTTCAAGTCTGTCTAAAGGCATCTGAAAGGGGAGTTTTCTGAGACTTTTTCTATTCCCATGCTTCTCACAAAATTCTTCAATTCTTTCTCATCTAAAAAGTAATGGATATTCCTTAAAGAAGTGCGAATCCCAAGGTGGTCTCAGGCAGGCAGATTTTCCCACCTCTGAGTAGGTTTCTTTTTTTTGTTTTGTTTTGTTTTGCTACTTTCCTTTACATGCTCAGTACTTTATCCCTAAGGGAAAGTTTCTTTTTTTCATAAAATATTGTATTATATATAAGAAAAACTCAGAATTTTTATTTCTCAGAACTCCACTGTTATGATTTTGATTACTATACTTTACTAAATCATCTTTCAGTATCACCAAAGATCTCTTAAGAGTGAGATTCTTGAATTGCACTTGAGCTGAGTTGGCATACAGCTTATTTAGATAGTATTTCCTCCCATCATCTCACAACCATTATCATTTCCTAGGAATGCTACCATTTGTTGGTGAAAAAAAATGTGGCCATGGGCAAGGATTTGAAAAACCCTGTATTCTTTGTTTTATCACCCCAAACTAGCCATTACCTAGTTTTTATTAGTGAAAATAAATATGTATCCTGATTGGTGTATGGGGGTTCACATTGATATCAGAAGTTTTTATGGGCATTCTGCTTGTTTCTTGATACAGCCCAATATATTGTGCTGTGTTTTCCCAACTGCCTTTGTAAACACACAGTAGCCTTAATAGATCATTGTGAAAGAAGCTACCAAGCTGCCGCATCTGTTGGTTGCCTTCTTTGAGGTTTCTGACATATCCTTAATCTGATGCTCAGCCTTGTCATTCGGATCAATAGCAAGCCAGATAAGATGTCTTCTACTTGCAAGGCTATGGCTATAAAAGGTATTTGAAAAATAAATTCACTTTTTATGTCCATGCCACAAACCTAGGGAGTACTAATTTGTCATTTGTCTCTTCATCTGTCTGTAAACAGTCAGTTAAATTGGTTATTGATGAGAATAGGGTGAATTATACTTGAAACAAGAGTTTTAAGAAATAAACTTCATAGTAAATTTCTAAGATTCCTATAAGAAGATGACAACGATTGGCATGTCTTACCTTTATATTTTAGAATAATAAGTTTTTTAGTTTCATACTCCAGATCCTCAATTATAATTACATTTATATTTTATAAACCACTCTTATAAGTATTTATCAATCTTCCTAACCTCTGCTAGGTGGTAACTATCCATGTGCTGTATTTTGTTATTCATTCAAAATATTTATTGAGTGTTTCTTATATATGGCACACTTTCCTCGAAACTGAAACTTCTGCAAACTAAAAATGTTGCTAACTGTAGATGTTGAATTTATAGCAGATCGAAGGAACCCTTCAGATCACCTACTCCAGCCTTCTCATTTTATAGAAAGCCAAATCAGCAACAATTTGTGACTCAGTTATTTCACGGCATTGTTTTTACTGATATTTGAAGAACTTATAATCTTTTATAAGTGAAGGCATTGTTGAATGGTATATTTGAATACATATTGCCTTACTCATAAAATGAACTTGTTACTCTTTTGTTGTCGTTGTTGTTGTTGTATTTCTTTACCTGTTTCTTGCTTTGGCAGCAGGGATACTGAGGATGTGAAATAAGGCATGGCTACAGAGCATTTAAAAAGTACAAAAGTACAGTCCACAGAATACTGCGTGCTGAATCTGTGGATCTGTGCTTGGAAAGTTGTCAGACACAGGCCAGGTTTTCCAGGCGGCTGGGACTGGGGGCACGCCTCCTTTGGAACCCACAGGACTTGCTCGTCAGCTTGGGTTTAGAGCACATGCCTGTTGAGTGAGAACCGATCATAAAGAATTTGAAATTCAAACAAAACCAAACCAAAAAGTACATCTGGGGCTGAGAAAGACCATATACAAAGGGAGTGTATCAAATGGTCCTCTCACAGTCATCTCTCCGGTGAGATGCAAGGTGATGAGTGCTTTCTTCTTTACATTTTTAAAATGTCCTTTAATGAATATGTTCTGACTTGTATAAAAAAAATTCAGTGCTCTTTTTAAAAAGTTGCAGCTTATTCCACAAAGAAAGTTTTTATATATAGTTTGCTGACATTTATTTTAAAGTTACCTCTACCAATAAACAAAAAAGAAAATAAGGAATGACGGAAATTTCAGTGTTTATATCGGACTTATTGTTTGGTTAGGTGCCATCCAGTCAGTTCTGACTTGTCGTGACTCCACAAATAGCAGGATGAAACACTAGCCGATCCTGTGCCATGGCCCGCAGATGTGCTTCGCACATGCCACCGTGTTACTCGATCTCAGTGGGGGTCTTCCTCTTTTTCACTGTCCCTCTACTCTACCAAGTGTGACATACTTCTTCAGGGTCTGGGCTCTCCTGACAAAATGTCCAAAGTACATGAGAGAACATTTCACCATGCTTGTCTCTGACAAGCACTCTGACTATACTGCTTCCAAGACAGATTTGTTTGTTGTTTTGGCAGTCCATGTCAATATTCTTCACCAGTCCCATCGTTCAAATTCATTGATTCTTCTTTGGTCTTTTTTACTCGATGTCCAGCTATCACATGCAGATGAGGCCATTGGAAATATCATGGTTCAGGTAAGACACTTCTTAGCCACACATCCCTGCTTCTCAGCACCCGAAACGGTCTCACGCAGCACATTCACCCAGTGCAGTGCTCTCTTTGAACTTTTGTTTGCTTCCTCCGTGGGCATTGGTTGTGGAGCCAAGCTAGATGAAATCCTCGAAAACTTCAATTTTTTGTCCATAGATCATACTGTTACTTATTGGCCCAGCTGTGAGGATTTGGGTCTTCTTTACATTGAATTGTAGTCCAATAGCCAAGGCTGCTCTCCTGGATCTTCATCAGCAAGTGCTTCGAGTCGTCCTCATTTTCAGCAATCGAGGTCGTGTCATCTGCATCTCACAGGTTAATAAGCTTTCCTCCAATCTTGATAGCACATTCTTCTGCACATAACCCAGCTTTTTAAATTTTTTGCTCAGTATACAAATTGAGTAAGTATAATGTCTTCCAAATTTCCAGGTATAGGCAAGTGAGTGTGTCCAGTGCTTCATCAAATGCTTATTAAAACATTGCAATTGGTTGATATTGCTCAAGTTCTGGAGCCTTGTGTCTGGCTAATGCTTTCAGTGCAGATTAAACCTCTAGAGTATCATTGATTCTTATTCATGTGTTATTTCCTAAAGTGATGAACTTTTGGCCAGTTGTTTTTGTTACAGGGACTCTGTATTATTCCCACCTTAGTTTGATGCCTTCTGCTCATTATTCAATATGTTTCCCCTATGGGGAAAAATCTTTCAAGATTGCAACTTGAGGGATAAATTTTCTCTTAAGTTCTTTCAGTTTAAGATGTACTGAATATGTTCTTCTTTTTTGATTTTCTAATTCAAGGTTTTTGTTCATTTAATTATAATAGTTTACTTTTGTCTTCTCCAACTGCCCTTTGAGCTCTTCCGTTCAACTCTTTGGCTTCATCATTTGATCTGTGTGCCTTAACTATTCTAGGGTTGAGAACAAGTTTCAGAGTCTCTACTGACATCCATGCTGATTTTTCTTTCTTTTTAATAATCCTTTGTTTTCTTCATGTATGTTCTTGATATCCTCTCACAGCTTTTCAGGTCTTCTGTCATTGATGTTCATTGTAGCAAATATGTACTTGAAATGTCCTCAAAATTCAGGTGGGATAAGTCAAAGGTTATATTTTGGTTCTCATGGACTTTTGATTTTTTCTTTCATTTTAGGTCTGTTTCACAGTCAGCTAGCTCCTGGTCCATCTGGTTTTAGTTACTGATATCAATTTTTTTATGGTCTCTTCCCACAGATACAGTCAATTTGATTTCTGTAGGTCATCTGGAAAAATTCTCATGTATTAGTCACAATTTTTATTATTGAAAAGAGATCTTCTAAGAGGAGTGTATTGCTCCTCTTGGCATTCCATGATGCTTACCTTTCCGACACAATCACTGAAGACAAATGTGTGCATAAGCAAAGGTGGTGAAGAAAGCTGATGGTGCCCGGCTATCAAAAGATGTAGTGTCTAGGGTATTAAAGGCTTGAAAGTAAACAAGCAGCCATCTAGTTCCGCAGCAACAAAGCTCACATGGACAAAGCACACCAGCTTGTGTGACCACAAGGTGTCAAAGGGATCAATATCAGGCTTCAAGAACTAAAAATCATAACATTGCGTTATGATATGATCGCTGACAACAAATGTGTGCATAAGCAAATGTGGTGAAGAAAGCTGATGGTGTCTGGCTATCAAAAGGTATAGCATTTGGGGTCTTAATAAAGGCTTGCGTTAACAAACGGCCATCCAGCTCAGAAGCAACAAAGCCCACATGGAAGAAGCACACCAGCCTGTGTGACCATGAAGTGTTGAAGGGATCCAGTGTCAGCTATCAAAGAACTAAACTTATATCATTATAAATGGGAGGGAGTATAGATTGGGGACCCAAAGCCTATGAATAGGTGAAGTGACATCCTCTTACAAAGGGGTTGCAGGGAGGAGATGAGCCAGTTAAAGTACAGTGTAGTAACAATGAAGTATGCAACTTTCCTCTAGTTCTCAAATGCTTCCTCCCACCCACTATCATGCTCCCGGTTCTACCAGATAAGTCCGACTAGACCAGGAGATGTATACTGGAGTTGGAAACATGGGGAATTTAGGATAGATGCTCCCTCAGGACTAATAATGGGAGTGGTGGGTGGAGGGATGGTGGAGTAGAAAGGGGAAACCAGTTTCAGAGACGTACATATTACCTCTTTACTGGAGCACGAACAGTAGGGAAGTGAGTGAAAGGACACATTGGACAGTCTACCATATGAAAAGGCAATAGCAATTTGTAAATTATTAAGGGTTCATGGGGGAGGAGGAAGAGAAATATGGGCAGCTGGCACTGGGGCCCTAAGTGGAGGGAGGATGTTTTGAGAGTGATGATGGCAACAAGTGTGCAAATGTGGCCTTCATACAATTGATGTATGTATGGATTGTGAGGGGAGGTGTATGAGTCCCCCAATAAAAATGATTCATTTAAAAAAGGGGTAGAGGGGAAAGAGGAGCTTACACCAAGGACTCAAGTGGAAAATGTTTGGGAATGAATGTGGCAACATGTGTGGAAATTTGCTTGATACACATAATGTATTGAATGTTTTAAGAGCTGTAAGAGTCCCCAATAAAATTATTTAAAAAAAAAAGAAGAAGAAGAAGAAGGGCTGAGCCCTGGTGGCATAGTGGTTGTGTGCGGGACTGCGGCCCACTGGGATGGAGGTTCAATTCCAGCTCACAGGAGCAAAGGCTGGGCCTCCTACTCCCACCACCAGAGGGCAGTGATATCTAAAAAACTAAAAAAAAAAAAAATAAGAAAAGAGATCTTTGCTGTGGAGAAGTCATAGGTCTTGCAAAATTCCATCATGTGGCTACCATATATATCCCTGGATTGGATCTGGTCCCTGCCATACGACCTGGATCTCATCCCAGGAATGCTTGCATACAGTAGCTTTTTCCCTCTGCCCCTCCCTTTTCAAAATGGCACATCTTAAATAACTTTTGACCTCTCTTTCCTCCTTGCTCCAATCACTAACCTATTCCTCACCAAATAAAATGGCTTCTTTCTTAGTTCCAAAGGGAAAAGATCTGAAATGGTGGCAGAAAATTCTAGAATGTGGAGCAGGGCATAAGTCAGGGTTTGATTTGTAAATGGAGTTGTTTTGTAAAATGAAACAAAGATGGCAAGACTTGAAAATAGAAGATAACAATTTTCAATTCATCACTGTAAATTGCCAATTGGAACATATTCATTGTTATCAAGTCAGAATACTTATTGGTTCTAAACATTTCATTAAAACTTGTAATGCATTGTCTGGATAAGATATGTTAAAGTTTTAGGAGTTTAATTGAATGTATACAATTGTCTACATAGTTTCCCTTCCTATTGTTAAAAAGATATTTTTTTAAAAAAGAAGGAAAAAACTCACCATAATATGAAACTGAAGTAGGGAAGACAACAGATGGACTCAATCAGTTGTTTGAAATTGTTTCCCCAAAGGCACACATCTTTGCTGAGTAGATGAATTGATTTTTTTAAACTGCCTGTTAGAATCAATAAAGCTAAGATATGAATGACAATGCATTGGGAGAGGACTTAAGATGGAGCTTAACACAAGACTTGGGGGGTTTCAAAGTAACAAAGATGTTAACAAGACTGGTTGATTTTGACTTCCGAGGTTTCATAATAAAACATGATGTTTTAATAACAACGTTTGCACTGTTAATTGAGAGGAGACCTATGAGAGACAGAGTAGATGAATTCAAATGAACATTAAGTAGTGAAAACACTAGGAACAAATTCCTTAACATTCCTTTACTTGAAATAAACTTGGACAAATGAAAGATATTCTATTTACAAAGACTACTTCTATAGTTGGGGATTCCAATAATTAAATCTGAGAAGGAAACCAATATATTTTTAGCACTTTATATGAGCTAGTCACAATATTTTTCTTTTTTAAAAAAATATTTTTCTTTTTTACAAATACAAACTCTGAGGCTTTGAGAAATACCAATCAATAAAGAGTCCAGATCTGGCTGATTTCCAAGTCCAGCATTGCTGAATGTTCTAAAACTTGAACTTCAATATGTTTGAATAATGAATTGATAGTAAAAGGAAGAGAAGAAATATGCTAACAAGTGATGGTACATTAGATTTTTTTTTGAGGTAGCTAGAGTGAAAAACTATTTAGTGTTGAAGTAGTAGTGGTTTAATAAGCTCTCTAGATCCTAAAGTTTGAGATCTTTTGCTTTGAGATGACATAAATGCATCCATATAAATACATCAGCTATGAAAAAACAAATATCTTTTGCAGTCATCCCAAAAGGGGGTGAAATTTAAAAACACCATTCTATCAACAAGTGAGAATACCTTGTAAGCATCATAGTCTCATGTGTGTGAACTAATTATCATGGCATTTTATAATTATTTTTTAGTTTTGTTTTTTATAGTTTCCTCCTTATGAAACACTGTCAAATGAGAGAACAAATTTCATAATAAAACTAAAAGAGAAGATATGAAATAATAACATATAATTGATCAAGGTATGAGGGTAGAAGAGGGAGGGGAAAAAGAGATGCTTATACCAAGGACTCAAGTAGAAAATATTTTGGAAGTAATGATGGCAACATATGTACAAATATACTTGGTTCACTTGATGTATGGAATGTTCTAAGAGCTGTAAGAGCACCCAATAAAACAATCTAAAAACAAGCTAATTAGCTACTAACTAACTAAAAGAGGTTATTCTGGCATTAGATATGGAAAACTCAGAGGCCAGGATACCTTTCTATAGTTCCCTTTCATAGAAATATAAATATGCAAGACAAGGCTGTCTGAACCGATAAAGAGTCACTTGTTTCTGAAGCCCTCTATGTATATCTGGTCACTGTGAATTGGAATCAGCTTGGTGTCAATGTGTCTGCTTGTGTGTATGTGTATTATATATATACATGACAGGAACCTTTTCTCTTCGATCATGCTACTTGACTATGTGCCATTTGAAAGCTCTGAATCAAGATTTCAACTGGCACATAATCCTTCCTATGGAAACCAAGTTAGATTGGGAGCCAAGGCGTGGAGGAGGCTTTGGGGGAAAATATTAGAAGAGTTCAACCACAGAGCAACTAAAGATGCTGCCTTCCCTTCAGTCAAGTCCTCTTTGAGAGCCAGAATCGGTTTCAAGCCAGAGAGATGTTCTTGGCTGATGTATTGTCTAGCTCCTTTGCCAGATGGATGAACATCTTAAACTTGGAAAATAATAAATAAAGCTCCCATTCTTTCTTTGAAGCACTGTTCTTAGCCTTTGCTTGGAAAATTGTCAAATAGCTTACAAGACTGTCAAACACAGGGAGGGAAGACTCTTAGAGATTTGATTAATATGTCAAGGTAACTATATAGTTACCATCAAAGTTGGGGAGTAATTAGAGATTTTAACTCTAGGACAAAAAGTATTTAGGCTGAACATCCAGAAGTTGAAGGAAGGAGGGAAAATGTCAGTGACTAGGGAAAGCATTGCAGATTTCATTTCATTTGTATAACTCAGTGGATTTATGCCTTTTAAAGAGTGGGAGTTTTGTCACTACTTACTTTCCTATATGATGCCAACAATTATTAAGATCTACTTGAAACAAAAGACCAAAAACTAGACACATACCTAAATCAATTGAGACATGGCCCAAGAAGTCATAAATAATGAGAAAGGATCCCTTTATTTGCTAATAAGTTCATATTCTGTATTTGATATGGTGGTGGTATCTCATAGTAGTTAAAGAACAATACCAGATTGTACTGAACCACTTAGGTGGATATTTCAATTATATTCAAATTTAAGTAGAATGTGGGGTTGTATTTCCAGTTTTGTGCTCTTTCATTTATGCAAGAAAATTACTGCCATAACAAAAAGATGTTCATGACTCATAAACCTATATTTTGAATCTAGTTATGTTGTTCACATTTCAGATCCATATATATCCTTTTCTCTCCTTTTTTTTTTTGCTAGACATATCTGACATCTCTACAGAGATTTCTTTCAGGCATCTCAAACTTCACATGGTGAAAAGAAAAATATGGCTCAACCCCTCTCTATCTTTAACACCATTTTTTCTCATCTTTTCAGTTGTTAGCATCATCTCTGTCTAATTACCTACTTCAGAACCCTCTAGTATATTTCTCTAGTCTGCCCTGTTATTTTCCTTTAACTCTTAACATTACTAATCAAGATAGCTATGATACCCTATAACTGGTCTCTCTACCTAAAGATTTGTTCCTCTCAAATTTGTCCTTTGCACCATCTTCAGAGTGATTTTTTTTAAATCTCACAAATCCAGTCATGTCATTTGCCTTCTCAAGCTCTTCATTGGTTCTCTATTTCCATTATAATAAAGACTGCATTATCTAGCTCCCACTCACTTCACCAATCATGTTTCTTACTTTTCATATATGACCTTTTATGTACAATAATATCGATTATAGGTAAGTCTATAATTTAACCTACATACATGGTAAAAAACAAGTCTGGACCTGTTGGATTCTGATGGTAGACCCCAGACTCCAGAGAGGGACAGAGGACTTTATTCCCCAGCAAGCAGCTTGAGCACCAATATGTTTGTATATGTTCCCTTTCCCCTGAGAGCCAGAGGGGAGAAGCAGAGAGCCCAGATGAGAACTGTGCACCTAGTAGGATTCCATGATAGCTGAGGAACACAGACTTCTGGGAATCTACCACCATTTCAGTAAGGAGGGAGCCAGCCTATTTTATCACTGAAGAAAACATTACCCTGAGAAATGAACCACAGAAAGAGCAGTCAAGCCACTGTATTTTTGACGAATGTACATTAAATATGCAGACTCACTAGGAAACTTTGGTAAAATGTCTCTCAACAATCCATCCCACTTCCCTATATATTTTTTGATATGAGTCGAGATTAATCTCCATCAAATTAATATGATTGGGGACATGAGATTCCTACCAGAGACGCCCCAAAAAGGACAATTGTACTACCACTGGCCTAGCAAATAGCACGAATACCTGCATGTCTGCTCCAGGTCTCCTGGCTTCCAAGAACCATGGAACGATAAAGAGGGCCCAGATGTACATGGTGCACAGTGGACTTGCGTGACATCTGAAGAATGTGGAATTTGGAGAATTTTTAGCTTTTTAGTGAGTAGTAAGCAAGCCAGCTCTTTGTCCCTCAGGATTGCTCTCTGCAAATCAAACTCTGAAAAATGGCCACAGTCAAGAGTGGTACAGGCTTTGCATTCTTGTCATATCCAGTCAGACACATGCAGGGACCCTCAATGCCCGTGGCGGCTGGCTTCCCCCTAAAGAATTTCTTTTCAGATTCATCTGCTCTCCGACCATAACAGAAAATTTGATATCATGAAATTACTAACATTTGTAACAGTGAGCCTCTAAAAATTAATCTATCAACTGCTTTGAGAGTTCATATAGAAAAAATATATAGATGTCATTAGAACTAATAATATGTTGCTATTCTTAACATTTCAATTATTAGTAATGTATCTTCCAGTAAATAACGACTAGAAGGTAGAATAACATTTAACAGAATGCTACCTTACATCTACATGTTGTTACATATATGTAGCTATAGTTATATAGTGACAATGTTATCATGAGGTAAAAGAAAGTGACCTTTGTCTATGTGAATACTATTGTTCCCAGATGCAGCCATCATGCATTATACCTAATGCAATCCCTTTGAATAGTAGAAGCTGGGGTTGAGCCCCAGTGGCCTAGTAGTTGAGTGCAGGACTGTGGCCCACGGGCTTGGCGGTTCAAATCCGGCAGTGGTTCTCCAGGAGCAAGGCTGGGTAGCTCCCACGACCACCAGATGCAGTGATGCCCACCCCCCTAAAAAAAGAATAGTAGAAGCTGGCCTGATCACATAGCTATAAACACCCAACATTCCAGCTAAATTCCTATTGTCCAATCACTTCTGTAAGAAGAGTATATACATCTTTCTCAATGTAAAAAAAAAAATCAGGAAAAATGTTATTTACAATATTCTAAGAATGTCTATTTTTTACCTGCCCCTAATCTTGGTTCTCACTTTAATTTCTGGATGAATCATGTGCAGTGAGCTCATCTGAATGCACACCTCTCCTTGGGCCAATTTTGGTCTTCCATAATCACCTATGCTTTGTTTTATACTTTGGAAAACTGGTCATAATAATACTAGTAAACAGTTACTGGGCCCTTACTTTGAATGCTATTTTATTACTTTACAGCTATTCCAGGCATACTTTAGCGGTATTGTGGGTTCAGGTCCAAACCTGAATAAATAAAGCACAATAAAGCAGCTATCACAACAAAGTGAGTCCCATGAATTTCTTGCCTTCCTAGTGCAAATATGTTTATGGAAAAATATAGTTTACTGTGTATGCAATTAAATTAGGGATCATGTGATTAAATTAAGGAAATACTGCAAAAATTACAAAAATGTGGCACAGAGATACGAAGTGAGTGTATGCTGTTGGGAAAATTATGCCAATGAACTTGCTTAATGCAAGGTTGCCACAGACCTACAACATGTGAAAAGCACAGTATCTGTGAAGAGCAATAATGAGTAGAACAGTACAAAGGATGCCTGAATCTATCTTCCCCAGGTGCATGCATGATAAATTAAGGTGACCAGACATCCTGCTTTTTGACAATTTGTCCCACATCCCACGGTGTTTTAAAATTAAAATAAATATATTGCAATACTATTTTTGCATTCTATGAACATTTTTGTTGCTCCACATAGACCAAATTTTTAATCAAGAACCCCCCTCGCCCCCCGGTCAATGGTGTCCCACTTAAAATCTGGTCACTTTATGTAGCTATTATTATCCACATTCTCTAGATGGGGACATAGAAGCCTAGAAGATAAATTGTTAATTTTTTTCTATGGTGCTTGCTCCAGAAGCAAAGATGAAATTGATATCAAAGAATTTTATCATAAGTAAATGGAATGCAAACATTGCTATACCACCTGCCTCATAATAAGGTCCAAGAACGTTTGTTGAATGAATGAAGGAGTGAATACGATCATTGGGATCTACCATGGTTTATGTAGACAGAGGCCCAGAATAATGTAAAGTGTGAGTATGGCAAGCACTGTGTCAGTAACTTAGTAATTACTTACCTTCTTTTCTTTTCCTCTAATTTCTGAATCAAAATGATTGTCTGATTGAACATCTGTAAAAGGTCATGATGAATTATTCTATGATATTTGAAATGTTATGCTCAGAAAGGTCAAACCTTATTTTTTGGTCTAAGCTGCTACATGGATTTGTTTTTTCCTGGCTACACTCTATTTTCAAAGTAAAGATGGCAAGAGATTTGGAGAAGAGTGCCCTCTTGAGGAAATTTTAGCACCACCCTTCTCTAGAGCTGATGTTTGATGAAATGAGTCCTCCAGATAAAGTATACACTATAAATAAGGTTCAGATAAGTGGAACATTAATAATTAAAAGTAACCCAATGCCAGATACATGAAAATTAAGATCCTTAACTTTATGATTTTGTGTCACAAGCTGTAAAAAATAAACTTAAAGGAAAATAAAAATGAATGGCAGATACTTTATTTCCTCTTATTCACTTAGTCCTCTAAGCAATCCTTCTTAAACACCTGTTTTGTTCCAGGAACTACGCCAAAACACAATAGTCAAGAAAACATAGTCTCAGCCTCTATGGAGCTTATACTTTGTGAGGAAGATTATAGTAAAGGGAAATGAAGAAAAGTATATGTGACTGCAAATTAAGAAGAGTGCTGTCAAAGAAATGAAAAGGTACTAGAGTAAAAATTAGCAAAGTAAGTTCTACTTAGGCAAAGTAGTCGAAGAAACCCTCTCAGGGAGGAAACTAGGGAGCAAGGACTAGCAGGAGACCGAGGTCACCAGTTGGGGGAAACGCTGTTGAAAGGCATTTTCCAGGTACTTGGAGCAAAGTATTGGAAGCTCTGAAGTGGAAAAGTGCTCAGTAACTACCCAAAGTTATTCTTTGATAGCCAAGTGCCATCTGATTTCTTCCCCACACTTTCCTGTAGCATCCATATCTTCAGCAATCTCCCCTTGAAGGCAAGTATTGAGCAGGGATAATCCAGTTGTTCTTGTTTGATAACTTCATCAGGAACCCTAATCTTAATTTTCGTAGGGTTCATGATTAAGTGTGAGCTCAAAACCCGTTCATATTAAAAAGATCCAAGACCACGGGGGAGACTGTATCAAGGCTTACATTCTGAACAGCTTGCTTGCAGAAGGCTTTAGAGGACAGTGCAAGCCCCATTACAGAGCCCCACCACGGACTAAGTCACTACTGGCTTCCGGAGGGCCACTGACCATGGGTATGAATACTCTTGCCCACAGACAGAGCGCATTGGAATGTGGATTACTACAGATATAGTTAGGTTAACATTTAGCATCTTACCACTTGTTTTTCCTTTTAACCTCTTTTCAACTTGTTCCAGTTCTTTCTACATTCCGCTATTTTTTGGTCTTGCGATTCCTCTGTGTTTTAGTCTATTGTAATTGTTGGCTTGTTCTTTGTTCCTTTTTTAAAAACTTGAATCCTTTTCTTTATATGCAATTTAGCATAGGCAAATCTATAGAGACAACAACAAGATGAATAGTTTCTAAGGACTGTGTGGCAAAGGAAGTTGGAAGGAAGTAGAGCGCTATCACTAATAGCAGGTACATGAACGAAGAAAATGTTCTCAAATTGATTGGAGTGATAAACGCACAGCTCTTTAATATACTTCATTATTGAATTATATGATACTTGAATTATATGTCAATACAACTGTTATATTAAAAAGTTACAACAATATCACTCTTCAAAAAAATACCAGTCACCTATTCCTGTGAACGAAACCTTTAACTCCTTTGAATCCCAATTCCTTTACATGTCAATAGGGTTAAACATCTCGGTTTATTTCACAGGGCTCTTCTCTAAACGACATAAGGTGCTAGGCTGGCGCGGTTGAGTATGTGTTGGACTGCTAACTCCAAGGTCCACCAACCAGCTGCTTCTCGGGAGAAAGGCTGTCTGCTCCATAAGAACGTACACCCTCGAGGCGGGCCACTTGGTCCATGGAGGCAAAGGCCTCGGGACCACATGACTGAGAGGCTGAAAGCTGGAAAAAGACTTGGCTGCTAACAGAGGAAACCAGTGACTGTATTCTTACAGTTGGCTGATCCTGATGTATGGGAACCAGGAAATGTCCTAATAAAGCTAAAAAATAAAAAATAAAAAAAACGTACACCCTCAGAAACCCTAATATAGGGTCACCACAAATTGGACTTGACTAGATGCAGTGGGGTTGGGTGGTTGTTGTTGTTGTTTTACTCTTCAGGAACCCTGGTGTCATAGTGTTACACATCGAGCTCCTAACTACAGAGTCAGCAGTTGGAGCCTGTGAGTCATTCCCAGGGAGAAAAATTGAGGCTGTCTTCCCCAATGAAGATTCTCAGCTTCAGAAACCCAAAGAGACCGAGCAGTTTAGTCCTATGAGTTCTCTATGGGTTGGAATTGACTCAATGACAGTGGGTGGGATATTGGTCCAAATTGCTAGAACCAATTTATTCACACATTACTGCCAACACTTAGCAATTTGGAAAATACATGAGAAACTAACACCTTCAGTCTCATTTGATTCAGTTATTTAGTCCCTGATCACATATTCTCTTGGAAAGCTTTTAAACTATGTAATGAAAGAAGTACATTTCTGCATATTCTATACAAGCAAAATATAAGCAGCATTCTAAATACTTAGCTATAGAATAATTAACCAAAACATGTTGCTTTAACTCAATGAAATATTGTCTACATCATATATATTATGTAAACTACATATGTGTAAAAATGATTGAAAGGAAGCATGAAAAAATGATTGGCAAATGCTAAATTATAAGTATAATATCCTTTATTAATTTCTCCATATATGATTAATAATAATTCTCCATATATAGTTACTCTACAAAAAAATTAAAGATGTGACATAGTTTTAAGTTTTGTTTGCTTGTTTGTTGTGTCCCCAAGTAAATTTCTTCTTACTGTGACCTTTTGTTTAGGGAAATTATCGCTTCATGAAACTTTTACTAGCACGCAGAGCAGACTGGATGCGAAAGGATCTAGAAGAGATGACTCCTTTGCACTTGACCACCCGGCACAAGAGCCCGAAGTGTTTGGCACTTCTGCTAAAGTTTATGGCACCAGGAGAAGTGGATACGCAGGATAAAAACAAGGTAATGATTGTCAAGTTGAAGATAAATAAGAGAAGAAGGAAAATTTTATTTGCTTCCTTTAATAATGTGAAACTCCAGTAAGAAAGCCCAAATTCTCACCCATGAAGCTGGAAAACAATATACATAAGTCTTCATACACTATGAGAATGACTATTATTTAAATGCTGTCATTTATCCTCATAACTCTGTGGTAGGTAATTTCATCTACTTTTTCACAGATGGGGAAAGTGGCCTTCAGGAAGGTTAAAATTTTATCAAGATCTAAGTGGCAGAATTAGAATTCAAATACAGATCTTGAGAGCCCAAAGCCTAATACTTGATAGCTAATTGTGACTGAGGAGCCGTGGTAGCATAGTGGGGTTAAGTGTTGGACTGTTAACCAAAATGTTAAGCTCACCAATGGCTCCCCAGGAGAAAGGTGAGGCCATGTGCCCTCATAAAGATACATAGGAAGCAGTTCCACACTGACTTCTAGGGCTACCCTGAGTAAGATTAGACTCCAATGACGAGTGGCCAGGTGATGATCGTTACAAGAGATGAATAGGTTTGAAGTGGTCAAATGGGCAAGGGAATTTACACTATGGAGTGGCCTGGCCTTTGGCATCAAATTCTTTGGGTTTCAGTACAAAAGCTACCAGTTGGTAGTTTTGTGTTTTTAGGAAAAGGACCTCATTTTCTCATAGGCAAAAAGAGGATAATAAGATTATTAAAGATTAAATAACACAATAAATATATGTAGCAAGGCTACCACTCATCCATCAGTTTGTTCTCCTTTGATGCCTTTCTTGTTACCGTGGTGCCGAATGGAACCTATGCCACTGACATCTCAGAGACCCATAGGATCAGCCATGGCTTCTGCAGAGCTTCCAGGATGGGGCAGAGCAGGAAGGAGAAACTGATGTTCTGCTTCTCAGAAAACTGGCCAGTTTCTTTAACTTTATAAAAAAACAGCAGAACACCGTCGGATAGAGGGCCAAAGGATGAGCTCCTCAGGTTGGAAGGCACTCAAAATCCCAGCGAGGAGCTGCGTAACATGAGCCACCTGTACGCCAAGAGACGCCCCATGGTCAAGGATAGGGACCCAAAATAACAGATTCCACAGTTGCTGAATTCAGTGCCTATAGTTTTTTTTTTTTAATTGAATTAGAAGAAGAGGAATAAGGCAAACTGGTTATATTAATCTTTATTAGAGAACATAGAAAACACGAGGAAGCTCCTAGTACCCGCTTTCTTTATCTAGAGGGATTTGGTTTTCCAGTCAATTCCACAGCACTTCTGAAGCACCTACCTGAATTTGCCACAGACTTGAGTGTTCGTTAATTATTGGTGCTCATCTCTGGTTTTCAGTTTGGAAACCTCAGAATGCTATATTCATATGTAGGAGCATCAGCTAACTTTCCCTGTGAATGGGCTAGAGATTAAATGGGATGCTTCTGTTTTGCAGACCACACAGCCTGTATCATAGATTTGCAATCCTGCCAGGGTAGGATGAAAACAGCCTTAGGTAACATGTAAATAAGTGGGCATGACAGCATTCAAATGAAACCTGGCCAAAAGAGGCCATGTGCCAAATGTGGCTTGGGGGCCGTTGTTTGCCAGCCCCTGTGTTAGAGTGTGCTTGAGAAATGAAATAGAGGTCAGAACCATGTGTGTATGTGTACATGCTGGCAAGAATCTAATAGAAAATAGAAGACAAATACACAAATAGATATCATTCAAGATGGAGCATAAGTTTCTTAAAAGAGTTTCAGGTGGGGCTGTAGATATTAAGGAAAGGATGATATTGCCAAGGAAAATTCAAGAACTTCACTGAGCTCAGAGATCGAAGACTGAAACACAAAACCTTGAGCAATGCTTTGCAGTCTCTCCATTACTATGTGTGTTCAGTTTCCAATCTGTGCAGACCAATAATCTTAAAACACACATTAAGAATGAATTACTAAGAACATAAAATAAAAACAAAAGGTGTAGAAAATATAAGCCCTCACTTTTTAGCTATTAAATGTAATAGACATAAAATTGTATTTCAAAATATTGAACATATAATATAAGAGTTATAAAATTTGTGCATGTTTCTAATAAACGTGCTTACAGAAAACTGATCATTTCTATTGTACTTATGAATTATTTTCTGTACCTGTCAGTAAACAAAAAAGTAATAGTTAGTGAATATTTACATTGCATTCTTATAGTGCTTACCCTTTGAATAATATCACATATAAAATTTTTAGAATGAAAAATGAATTTTCTTCATGGTTGTTAAATGATCTAATAATTCTAGAGTGCATTAATTACAATGCTGCTTATTAAAAATAAAGTCTGAACAGTTGCTTAATTTTTTTTCCTTTTTTAAATCATTTTACTGGGCTCATAAAACTTTTTTAAATTAATTAATTATGAATTTTTAATTGGGGGTTCATACAACTCCTATCACAATCCATACACCCATCCATTGTATCAAGCACATTTGTCCATTTGTTGCCTTCATCATTCTCAAAAAAATTTTTCTTAATGATGCTGATTAGGGAGATTCATCCTCTAGAGATATTTTCATAAGAATGGACAAAGAGATTTAAAAACAGCTCCAAGTTCACGGTGTTCATTTTTAATTTTATCTAAAATAGAGCAAGTATTATGATATTTTCAAAATGACATATTTTGAAATCAGTAGCCAGGTCTAACAAATTATCTTGTAAAATTCTAGTCAAATATAAATTTACCTATTGCTTTTTGTTTGTTTTGTTTTGTTTTTTTGGGGGGTGGCATCACTGCCTATCTATTGCTATAAGGAATGGATTCCCAATTCTCTTCTTTTTCATAGATGTTAAAATTCGAAACATTCTATCAAGTTCTTAGGCTACTTAGTAATGACTGGATGGATATGCTTATGACTTACTTATTTGACATTTATGAATTCTGAGCTGTTTTTCTCTCTCCCACTATTATAATTTATTAGCACCTGATAACCTTAAAGCCTCACATGCTGTCTGAAGAGATCAGGTTGTGGGGTCAGACTGCCTGGATTAAAATCTCAGTTTGGTCACTTGCTAACATGATGTCCTTGGGCAGGTTACTCTTCCTCTTTATGTCTCAGCTTCCTGCTCAGCCACATGGAAATTAAGATAACCAGTCTCCCAGAGATGTCAGGATTGCCGCATGATTAAAATAATCTTTTTATAAAACTCTTAGAACAATGACTGCCCCACAGTAAAAGCTTAAGAAATGAGTTGTTGCTGTTGTTGAGGACCTCTTAATGTTGCAGCAAACAGCTCTGCACTGGAGTGCCTACTACAATCACCCTGAGCACGTGAAGCTACTCATCAAGCATGATTCCAACATTGGCATTCCTGATGTCGAAGGCAAGATTCCACTCCACTGGGCAGCCAACCATACAGACCCCAGTGCTGTTCACACAGTGAGGTGCATTCTGGTGAGTCAAACTTACGCCGCCTGTGAAAAAATTTTTATCATGACATAATCTATATAAAAACACCTATGTGGCATGCATGTGAATTGTCAAACAAAAGAATATTTAAAAATAAGCAGATCAATTACTGAGGAAATAGAACATTTTAAACACCACTGTTTAAGACCTTATAGGAATTTTTTTTAACCTTATAGGAATTTTTGTTTTGTTTTGTTTTGTTTTTCGGGCATCATTGCCCTCTGGTGGTGGCAGTAGGAGGCCCAGTCTTTGCTCCTGTGGAGCTGCTGCTGGAATTGAACCTCCATCCCAGTGGGCCGCAGTCCCATGCACAACCACAATGCCACCGGGACTCAGCCCCCTTATAGGAATTTTTTTGGGGGGCGGGGGCATCACTGCTCTCCGGTGGTGGGAGTAGGAGGCCCAGCCCCACTGCTGGAATTGAACTTCCGTCCCAGTGGGCCAAAGTCCCACGCACAACCACTACGCCACTACGCCGGGGCTCAGTCCCCTTATAGGAATTTTTAACGAACCACTCTTCACATGTATTCTCTCCCCCATGCCATACCTATCCTTGTTCTCCACGAGGACTGTCCTGTCGGAAGTTGTGTTTATCACTCCCTGGTATCCTTCTGTACTGTTTTCATAGTGGTGAATAGACGCAAATGAGTATTTGTAGCATACATTCAAGACACAAAGAATAAGGAAGCAATGAATACTCCTGTACTCCCCAGTGACTCGAAGAGTCATTACCCTGGAACTCCACAAAATGGTACCAACCAGTAACAACTTTTTTCTTCTGTCTTCACTGTGGTTATCATTCTATTGATTTTAAATATTTTCACTGTACTTATGCTTGATCCCTAAATGATACATTTTAATAGTTAAGGTTTTTGAATCTATGTAAATAAAATTATATTCAAAGTATTTTTTGCAAGTTACTTTTGGTTAATATTATACTGGTGATTTTTAAGATGGCCTTGTTTAGCTATACTATGTTAATTGTTATAAAGCATTCTATTTTCTGAGTAAATCACACATTATTCTGTTATTGGTGAACATTGGACTGTTTCTATATTTTATTTTCATGCTATTATAATCATTTTGAACATTTTGAAAACATCTCTAAAGTATGTATTACCCCAGTCTTCTATCAATTTGTTGTACTGTGACGGTTTGTGGGACTTGCATGTTTCTGTGATATTGGAAGAAAATCCACCAGTATTTCAAATATGAGCAAGGTCATCCATGCTGGACAGGTTTTAGAGGAGCTTCTAGGCTAAAAGGACTAAGGAAAAGAACCAGTGATCTACTGCTAAAAAAAAAAAAAGGCTATTCTGAAACCTTATGAACAGTAGCTGAACATAGCTTGATAATTGCCAGGTAATAAGGCCCGCAGGTTGTAATGTACTCAAAATATGATGGTGGAGAGCTGCCTCCTCAAATTAGAGTCAGTCTTAATGATATGGATTGAGTAAAACTTTTAGGACCTGCATTTACTAATATGAACATGACTCCAAATGAGAAGAATTGGCTGCAAACACCCACTAATAGCAGGAGCATGAACCATATGAAATATGAATCTGTAACAACTGGAAGTCATCAAAAATTAAATAGAAAATATCACAATGGCTATCATAGGTATTCATGAGCAATTTCAAGAGGTAGCATATGATCAAGAATTGTAGTAGTAAAGGAAACACTCCAAGTTGCACTCCAGCCATTGACACAAAGCAGACCTTCAGGAGTTGATGGAGTTCCATTTGAGATGTTCCAGCTAATAGATATTGAAGGTTCTCACTCATCTATGCCGAGAAAGTTGGAAGAAGGCTGAGCCCCGGTGGCATAGTGGTTGTGTGCAGGACTGCAACCCACTGGCTTGGTGGTTCAAATCCAGCAGCAGCTCTCCAGGCGCAAGTCTGGGTCTCCTACTCCCACCAGAGGTCAGTGATGCACCCCCCTAAAAAAGAAAGTTGGAAGATAGGGGCTGAGCCCCGGTGGCGTAATGGTTGTGCGCGGGGCTGCGGCCCACTGGGCTGGAGGTTCAAATCCAGCAACAAGGCTGGACCTCCTACTCCCACCACCAGAGGGCAGTGATGCCCCCAAAACAAAAAAAAAAGTTGGAAGATAGCTTTCTGCACCCATAGAAAGGTGATTCAGCAGAATGTGGAACTTATTGTACAATATCATTACTATCACATGTAAGTACAATTTTTCTGAAGATCATTGAAAATGGTTGAAGCAGTACATCAACAGGAAACTGCCAGAAAATTCAAGCCTAATTCAGAAAAGGACGTAGAACAAAGGATATCATTGACAGATCACATAGCTATTGAATGAAACAGAGAATATCAGAAAGATGTTTACCTATGGCTTTATTGTTTACATGCAAAAGCATTGAACTCTGTGGATCATAGCAAGTTATGGATCATGATTGTAAAGAATTGGAATGCCAGAACATTTCATTGCAATCATGCAGAACCTGTGCATCAAGCAAAACAAGGGGATACTGTGTGGTTTACGGTTAGGAAAGGTGTGCATCAGGATCGCATACTTTCAGCCCACTTACTCAGTTATGTTGTTATTGTGAGGTGTCATGGAATTGGCCCCAGCTCACAAGCAACCTTGTGTACAACAGAAAAAAACACTGCGCACCACTGTTGTTCTGTGTAAGTCCATTATTGCAGACATTGTGTGAATCCATCTCATCAAAGGTCCTTCTATTTTTTGCTGCCTTTCTGCGTTACCAACTAAGTTACACCTAGAGGGTTTCTTTTTTACACCTAGAATTTTATGTAGCTAATTTCTCAGAAGCATCCAATGTGTATGCTGAACAAATAACCCAAGAATCTGAGCCATATAAGGTTTGGAGGAAGCCTCACTAGCTTGTGCTTATGGCACAACCTTGCTTGCAAAAAATGAAAGAATATGCAACACTGGTGAAGATTAAGAAAACAGCCTTCAGTAATGGAGGACACTTTAACAAAAATAAAACAAAAATTCTCATAACTGGACCGATAAACAGCATCTTAATAAATGAAGACAACATTAAAGTGATTAAGAGCTTTATTTTTGGATCCATAGTCAAAATTGCAGACAAGCCATCAAACAGCATATTGTATCAGGCCTCTTTGAAGCACTAAAGAGCAAAGATACCACTCTGAGAATTCAGGTGAATTTGCCCCAAGCCACGGTACTTTCAATCACCTCTTATCCATGTGAAACTTGGACAGTGAATGAAGAAAAAATGTTATCTTTGAATGATAATGTTGTGGGATAATGTTGAATGTACCATGAACTCATTGTACTTTGGACATGTTATCAGCAAGACCTCGTCCCTGACAAGAACGTCATGCTTCGTAAGTAGAGGATCGTCTAAAAGGAAGTAGAGGATCGTCTAAAAAGAAGATCTATAATGAGAGGAATTGAAACAGCAGCTGCACACACAGGTTCCAGCACATCCTGAGGATGGCTCAGGACTGAGCAGTGTTTCCCTCAGTTATGTGGAGGGTCGCCGTAAGTCAGAACCAAGTCAGCAGCACTTGACAACAGCAATGGAAATGAAGGCTTACATTCGTGCTTAGGAATCTTGTTAGCACAGTGACTAACATCAGTTACTCACTGCGAGATCAGTGGTTCAGAGTCCCAGCTGCTCCATGGGAGAAAGCTGTGCCAGTCTAATCCCACAAGGGTTGATAGACTTAGCAGCCCCCTGAGACATTTCTACTGTCATAAAGGGGTTGCTAAGAGTTGGAATATGCTTGAAGGCAATAAGTTTAGAATGTCTATTGAAGAGGTTCTTGTGGATTTATAGAAATACAATTGATATTTATGTGCATTTTCTGTTTTCAGATTTGTTGAGACTTTTCTAATCATTCCTGAACTCCCAACGTACATGGACTATTTAGTTCCATTTGCCTTTAACGGACAAATTGGGCTTTTTAAAGTAACATTTTATTTCTAGAATGATTATTTTTAACTTGCTGATTTTTTCTTTCTGCACATCCTTTCTTGAATCCAAAAAGCTTTCTTACCTCCTAAAATACATTCTTTAAGCTTTCCTCTAATGCAGAGACTAATGATAAAGTTTGTTTGTAGTTGGTGAAAATGTCTGTGTTTCATCCTTGCTCTTGAAAGACTTATCCCTAAGAAATAAAACAAAGCCAAAAAACCAGTCCCTTTCTGTGTTGCTCTCAAGTTTTCTAGTTTCCAGTTTTTCAGCCTGAAATAAAGCATGTATCTTTTCTCTCTAAGTACCTTAAACCTCTTCTCTTTGACATTCTACACTTTTTTTTACCATGTGTTTAGATATGTATGTATGTGGGGGGGCGGCAGGGGTTTGGGGTGGTTAAACTTGTATTTATACATTCTGATTATCTCATCTCAGTCCTGAGAAGTGTATAACCATTGCTTCTCTAACTACTGTTCTCTCCCTCCTCCTTTCTAGTGTTCCCAATGATACATTTTATCTTCCATGCCACACAACTTCTCTTATGTTTTCATTTCCTGTTTCTCTTTGTTACATCCTGACCAATTACTTAAGATCTCTTTTTCAGTTTTTTAAATTCTTTCTGCAACTGAGTTGAACTTGATGGCTGCCCTATTCATTGAGTCATTAACTTTAGGGATGGCATTTTTTACTTTGTACTTGTGCAGAGACAGCATCTAAAGGTATTGTTTAGAAATGTGCTGTGTTATTCCGGGTAAACTAGAGAAACAAATTCATTAGCATGCATATGTATATAAGGGAGAGGTTTATATACAAGAGGAATGGAACATTGAGAAAGTGTCCCAACCAAATCCAGTACAAGCCCACAAGTCTGATATTAGCCCATATGTCCGATACCAGTCTATAAAGTCTTCTTCAGATTCACAAGGTACATGCAATGACACCAGGACAATCACCAGCCAGTGGGTGCAGAGTCTTGTGTATCCATGGTAGTAGAAGCATCTCAGCACTGGCAGGACTCTTTATGTGGCTTTTCCGGCTTCCAGGGCTCAGGGTCTATCAGCATGGTGCCATGTGTCTTGTCAGCTGCAATGTCTCCCATGGACTGAGTGGATAGTCTCTCACCTCCACGGGGGAGATTTCCCAGAGTCCTCAAAGAAAGCCATCCCCACACAGATGTCTCATTGGCTATCTCCAGATTGATAGGTTCTCTACACTCTTAATCAAATTGGCCCCAGAGTACTTGACTACCACATTTGCTTAGGTCAAAGATGACATTTGGAGGGTTCCCTGTGTCTGATGTCTCTGGTCCCTTCAAAAACAGGATGCTGCACCTACAGAGTCACTACTGAACTGGCAAGACTATGAGGGTCGAACACCTCTTCACTTTGCAGTCGCTGATGGGAATGTGACCGTGGTTGATGTATTGACCTCCTATGAGAGCTGCAACATAACATCTTACGACAACCTCTTTAGAACACCACTTCATTGGGCAGCATTACTAGGTGAGTGAGTTACTGTGAATCAAGGGTCCACGGTAAGAAGCACCGTGTGGGAAACAGGACAGTTTCTCTACCTTCTCTTCCTCTAGTGCCTCCCACCTCCTGCACCATTGCTTAATTTTGAATCTCTATGTGGCAGTTTTATACCTACATCCCTCTTCTGTATGCCTACATTTTAATAATATAAATGTATTCTCTATTATGGACTCATTTTAATTTCACCATCACACCTAATTTTATTACAAAAAATGCACATTCATTGATGAAATGTAAATGCCAGGTAACCTTTCACATTTAATGTTTTTATTTTTTGGCAGGTGGGATTTTTAAAAAGTAATTTTAAAATTGTAAATTACCAATAGGTGGAGTTTATATTTCGGATCATCAGCTTTGTATTCAAAAGTTTGTACCACCAATCAAACCCCTCTTGTGGATATCTTCTGTCTTCCACTTCACCCAAGTTAACACCCATCAACCATCAAATCTATAGCTTGATCTTCCCTTCTTTCTTTCCCCTCCCTCTCACAGCAAACTCCAAAGACTGTACCATTTGGTATCAATCTCCTCATCTGGGTGTATTGTTTGCCCTGATAACAGTGGTCTCAAGTAATATTTATCCTCTGTGATTGGCTAACTTCACTCAGCATAACTTCCACCTACTCCACCCATGCCAGGAGGTGCTTCATGGTTTAATCATTGTTTTTCAGCTGTGCATGATCTTCCATGGTGTGTATGTATCAAAGTTTCTTTCCCCAGTCTTCTACAGATAGGCATTCAGATTGGTTCCACCTTACTGCTGTTGTTAACAGGGTATACATATGTCTGTTTAGGTTATGACTTTTCCTTTTTTAAGATATATACTCGAGGGATTGCTGGGTTGTATGGGTTTTTAATCTTTATATTTGCATCAATTCCATGATATTTGAGGGTTTTTTCTTTATATTTCCATGTACTGACTTTGCCCTCACCTTTTGGGGAACTGCTTTTTTTAGATGGCTATGTTATGTATCTGTATGTTTCTAATTTTTGTGATCCTCTGTTTAAAAAGTTTCTGAAAGAAAAGGAATACCCTATATACTCACATAAAAGCTGACCCAAATATTAGCTAAGGTACCTAATTTTATCACAAAAATTGCATTAAAATGTGCTGATATATTCATATATGATGATGGGGAAATAGATCTACATGCATATACTTATAGGATTAGTATTGGACAGCAGATGGGCATTGGCCCTCCACTCAAGTACTTTCTCAATGCAAGAACACTTTGTTCTTTTAAATTGGCATTCCATGATGCTCACCTTCTCGACATGATCACTGAAGACAAATGTGTGTACATAAGCAAATGTGGTGAAGAAAGCAAATGGTGCCCGGCTATCAAAAGATAAAGCATCTGGGGTCTCAAAGGCTTGAAGGTAAACAAGTGGCCATCTAGTTCAGAAGCAACAAAGCCCACATGGAAGAAGCAAACCAGCCTGTGAGACCATGAGGCGTCAAAGGAATCGGGTATCAGGCATCAAAGAACTAAAAATTATATTATTATAAAAGAGGGGGAGTACAGATTGGGGACCCAAATCCCATCTGTAGGTGAAGCGACATCCCCTTACAGAAGGGTTGTGGGGAGGAAATGCGCCAGTCCGGGTACAGTGAAGCAGTGATGAAATATGCAAATTTCCACTAGTTCTTAAATGCTTCCTCCCTCCCACTATCATGATCTCAATTCTACATTACACATCTGGCTAGACCATAGAATGTACACTGATACACAAAGGAACCGGAAACATGGGAAATCTAAGACAGATGATCCCTTCAGGACCAGGGGTGAGAGTGATGATACTAGAAAGGTGGAGGGAAGGTGGAGTAGAAAGGGAGAACTGATTACAAGGATCTACATCTGGCCTCCTCCCTTGCGTATGGACAAAAGGGAAGTGGGTGAAGGGAGACATTGAAAAGTGTAGGATATAACAAAATAATGATAATTTATAAATTATCAAGGGTTTGTGGGAAAGGGGGAGCAGGAAGGGAGGGGAAATAAGAGGAGCTGACACCAGGAGCTTAAGTGAAAAGAAAATGTTTTGAAAATGATGATAGCAACAAGTATACAAATGTGCTTTGCATACAATGGATGGATGTATGGATTGTGATGGGATTTGTATGAGCTCTTCATAAAATGATTTTTTTAAATGTGCTGAAAAACTTGGCTTTACACAAATATATGCAGTGTGTGTATTTTCACTGACTTAACAATAGTATATGAGTATCATAAAGAATATTTTACTGTCTCTAAGGTAATCTTTAATACATGATTTATATTTCTCTGCGTGCTATTATGCTAACTTTATATGTCTTTCATGCCCTTTGCTCTGCTGCTTAGCTAAATGATTTATGTTTATTATACCAAAACATCAGGATCATGACCTCTTTGGGTGGCAGATTGAAAGAATATTCATTTTTTGTTTGTTTGTTTTTGGCATCACTGCCTCTGGTGGTCGTGGGCGGTACCCAGTGCTGTTCCTGAGAGCCGCCACTGGATTTGAACTGCCAAGCCCACAGGCCGCAGTCCTGCACTCAACTACTTACGCCACCAGGGCTCAGCCCAGAATATTCATTTCTATATCTAATTATTTCCTCATGTAGTAAAACCACTGGCCATTGATTACATATGAAGCTGTTTTTTTGTTCTTTTCATGCTAGTATTATCCACCAAATAGCAAGGGATTGAATTCCACTTTGGGGGCATATTCAAACTTATTTACAGTCTATATAGGCAATTTTTCTATATTAGAAACATGGATGGTTTGTGGTTAGCATCCAGAGACTTTAAAATTTTAGCCACAGTGCTCTTCCTCTTTCTGCCTCTTCTACCTCCCCCCTCCACCTCTTCCTCCTCTGCCCTCCCTCCTTTCTTCTTCTGTGTCCACCTCCTCTTCCTCGTCCTTTGTCACCAACCTGCCACGTGCCCCAAATCTGTGCCCAGCTAGGGCGGACGAGACCTCCGCTCCTGCCCACAACCCTTGGTGGGGTTCCAACTATACCACCCATCTCCCAGGTGGAAGCAGAGACGGGAAGGGCGTCCTGCCCACTGGCGCACCACTCGCAGAGGGGCGGAGTTGCAAGCTCCTGGCTTGCGGACTCCAGGATCCCCACTCCAGGTATGGCCCCGCCCCTGCCCTACTCCCCACCCCCGGATGAACTCAAAAGGCAGCCGTGTTGAGAACCTGGACCACAGAACCCGGCGGGAGAGAAGGACCTGAAAAACCATCACCGGGGCGCATTCCAAGCAAATTGACCCGCAAATCTGCAGTAGATTTTTTAAAAGGTAGTTGTTGTGTTGCAGCAGGAGACATCTGGAATGTACCCACTGCACAGACAGGGAAACTGAGAGTGGGTGACTCGCTGCTCAGCGTCTCTCAGCTGGTAGCAGCCAAGACTGGCTGCCAGGCCGGCCTGAGTCCAGAGACCAAGTTCTCCACTGGGAGGGTGCAGGGCTGAGAGCCAGGAGCCAAGGGATAGGTGGCCTTTGATGGCGAGGCATGGAAGGAGGGATCCTGGACCACAGGAGGGACTAACTCAGGGACACTCGCCTGACTTCCTTGTGCAAGAAGACCCTTTGAAGTTCAATAGGATGGATGCCTGTTGCTGCAGATGCCACCAGCGCTCAGCCGCCACCTCCCTGGGATGCCCTCACCGTTGCCCTCGCTCCCCAGCCTGGCTTCCAACAGCCAAGGTGCAGACACTGTGCACAGACGCAGGGGCCTTCAGATAGGGTCTCCAACATCTTCTCCTCTAAGGGGCCCCAGGGTAAGCACTCAGTGGTAAACCAAAAAGGTGACAGTTCGAAATCCACTAGGAGAAATATATGGCCCCCTGTGACAAAGATGACAGCCCAGAAACCTTGTGGGCAGTTCTGTGGGTTCTACCGCACAGCTCCACCCTCTCCGGGGGTTCTGATTGGCCCTCTGGAACAGTGCGTACTGAGTGCCCAAGGGAAGCCTTGCTGTCGACCACCCCCACCCCAAAAGGGAGTGGACCCAGTGAGTCTGTTGAAAGGTGTCCAGTTGAGAGCCCTGGTGTCCCTTTAGAAGCAGCCTGGGCTGGCCAGAGTTCACATCTCCTCTCAGAGCCATGAGTGGGGTGTGGTTGAATAATGTGCCAGGCTCCCCTCCCACAGAGGGGTGGGGAGGGACAACTTGGGGGTGTTCTTGGCTGTCTCCCAGCACACCCCATATCATTGGACCCGCCTGCCCTCCAACACACCCTATACCAACCATCCTCTCTTCCCTGGCTCATCCTTACTGGGGTGGCCCCGGAATCACTTCTCCTTAGGGTCTGTGCAGTCATGTAATCTGGTGTCAATTTGAGGATTATGACAGTAGAGGTGGAGTCTAGCTTGTCAGTCTGGAGATATCCAATGAGACCTCTGGCTGCATGGCTTTCTCCTGAGAATTCTGGGAAACCTAGCTGTATTTCCCCCTTGGAGATGAGAGACTCACAACTCAGTCCCTTGGAGACACTCTACTGACAAGACACAAGGCTGGCTCCCTGTGACACATCCCGGAGGAGAAGCCACATGAGCTTACACTGATGGAACCAGACCTCGGAAGCTGGAAAAAGCCACGTAGAGACTCCCACCAGTGCTGAGATACTTGAGAAGGCACATAGAGGTCCCTGCCAGCACTGAGATGCTTCTACTGCCCCTGGATACACAAGACTCTGCACTCACTGGCCTGTGATTGTCCTGGCATCCTTGCATGTGCTTTGTGAGTGTGAAGAGGACTTTATAGGTTGGTATCAGACATACGGGCTGATTTCGAACTTATGACCTTGAACTGGGCTGGGCTGGGATGTTTCCTCAATGTTCAATTGCTCTTGTCTATAAACCTCTTTCTTATATACACACACACAATTTTAGTCATAGTAGTGTTTTCTCATTTCTAAATTTAATTACTTTTCTTGAACTATAATTAATACATCATACAATTGAACAATTTAGTCATGTAAGGAAGGATTTTGCAATCATCACCACAATCAGCTTTGGAACATTTTCTTCCTACTAGTTCACTTTGGTGTTGACTTCCCATTTCCCCCACAGTCTGTCCTTTTTCATGCCCCCAGGTAATTATTATTTCAGTTATTGCCTTCATAACTCCTGGCTTCTCCATACAGAAGAATACATTTAACAGAGACAAAGAACAGAAAAGTATTTTTTTGTTTTTTTCTCCCCAGGAGTGGCTCATGGTTTTGGATTGCGGATCTTTGTGGTTCACATCTAACACATAACCCACCAGACTCTGATTGCAGCAATAGCCTGTACAAAATTCAAGTTTTCTCTAAGTACCATTACCATTTTCGAAATTCCTTGGTGTTCAGTTCAAAGGTTCTCCCCTTGTGGGGGCCATGTTCTCTAGAACTCAGTGCAATGTGTTGTCCCTACTGCCACCTCATCATCTTGCCCTCTTCTTTTCTGGGGTTTGAAATCTCAGCCTAGATGTTAAAAGGGAAGGGAGGGTAGAGAGAGCATGAATAATAGGGCTCAGAAAGAGAAATGATGGTATTGTATGTAGTTGGCCCACCTTCTAGAGATGTAACTGGGAAGGAGAAGAGCTATGCAGTTGGTCTGGTTAGTTGGTCCCTCTGACTAAGGTGAGACGGTGCCAAGGGAAACTCAAGACTAGAAACAGATGGCTTCTATCCTCCCTTACTTACACATGGACTTCTATAAAGTAAAGCCAGGGCACGCAGTGAGTAGACACTGGCTACAAGGTGGTTGCCTTTTTCTCAATCTGACATGTGTAATTAATGGCACTTCTTTCCTGAGTAAAGCATTGGTGTTCTAAGACTGTAAGTCTTTGTCTTTGTCCTGTTATCATGGCATCGTAGTGAGAAGTTAGCAGAGATAGCATTGAGGAGTGCTTTCAGGTACCATTTTGAAGAATGCATTTTGTGCCTGAGATTGTTCTCATCCCTTCCCCTAAAGTACCTTGTAACTTTATTAAATTTGTGTGTACAGTGTCATGCCTAGTTGTATCTGCTTTCTTTCAGGCCACGCACAGATTGTCCATCTCCTTTTAGAGAGAAACAAGTCTGGGACCATTCCATCTGACAGCCAAGGAGCAACACCCTTGCACTACGCAGCTCAGAGTAATTTTGCAGTGAGTAAAGTATATCAGTGACCTGTGTTCTTGTTTTCTATTCATTTTGATATATTTCTATAAGGAAATTTAGATTTACATGAAATTTTCAGGAATAATGTAGAGAACGTCCATGTGCCCTTCATACAATTTCTTCCCTCTGCACCATCTTATGAGACTGTGTAGTGCAATAACAAACAGAGTTTGCACAACACAGGGAATCTGGGATAGGTAAACACCTCAGGACCAACAATGAGAATAGAGATACCAGAAGGAGAAGGGGAAGGTGGAGAGAGAAGGATCCTATGAAGTTGGTAATCAGTTTTTCCAGTTCTTTGAAGAAAGATGATGGCTTTCATATTAGAGTAGCATTAAACTTATGTAGTGCCTTGGGCAGAAATGACATTTTTACTATATTGAGTCTTCCAAACCATGAGCATGGGATATTCAGTCTTAGTTTTTTCATATGTAAAGTAAAGATAATTCTACCTTTTCCTCCAGGATTATTGTAGGGATTAAAGGAAATGTATGGTACATGCCTAGGTTAGACCATGGCAGAGAACAAGTATTCAAAAAGTAGAATGTATTCTTCTGCTATTACTGGTCCCTCCCAATAAGTATGAATATTATACTTCTGAGAAAGAAAAGAATTATTAATGCTTATTAAATATCAAGTGCTTGTAACACTTCTTTCCTATAGTCCTTTGTAGTTGACAAAGCACATTTTCATTCACTAGGTCACTCAGTCCCCCCCAGAAACCTGAAAATGTCTGCACTGATTCAGCCTCCTGAGTATCAGTGACTACCAATAGCCAGGGAGGAGCCCTGGAGGCTCAGTGGTCAAGCTTTAGGCTCCTTAATGAAAGGTTGCCAGTACTGTAAAGATTAAATATCTTTGTATTTCCTCTTGCTCTAAAATATTTAGAATCAACATTCTGTATATTTTTGACCTGTCTCTAAAACCATGTTTTTCTCCTGGAAATTATCTTGCTTCCACTCAAGCATATATTTCTGCTCTCGTCTTAAGAGTTGTTAAGGGCTGAGCCCCGGTGGCATAAATGGTTGAGTGCGGGACTGCAGCCCATGGGCTTGGCGGTTCAAATCCAGTGGCAGCTCTCAGGAGCAGTGCTGGATAGCTCCCACGACCACCAGAGGACAGTGATGCCTCCCCCAAAAACAAACAAACAAACAAAAAAAGAGTTGTTAAGACTCAGAGGAAAGAGGTACATAAAAATTGTGAATACAGTGATGCCAAAAAAAAAGTGATGACCCCCAAAAAAACAAAACAAAAAAATTGTGAATAATCCATATTATAATTGTCATCTTAAGGCACTGATACCAAGAGCTCAAGTAGAAAAAAATGCTTTGGAAAATGTTGATGGCAACATATGTATGAATGTGCATGACACAATGGATGGATGTATAAATTGTGATAGGAGATAAACAAGCCCCCAATAAGAGTATTTAACTTAAAAAAACACTATCATACAAAAGGACATATATTGTGTGACTGCAACTTATCAAATTGATCACTGTTATAAAATAGAAAAATTAAGAAAAGCTTTCCATACAAAGAAAATTATCATCTTAATTTTTATATCCCTTGACAATTGTCATAGTGTAATAATTTTACATTGGAGAAGGACCTTGGCTATGGGAAATGCTGAATAGATATTTGCTGAAGAGAATTGGACATTGCATTTCTCTGTACTGATCATCATTCAATAAATGCATTGTCCATTTTTTCTTTACTCCCTTTTTTTAAAATGACAGTAACTTCAAAGCACTCATTGAAAGGATATAAAAGATAGCTCTATTTTAGCAGCAGGTATGACTGAATATATGGCCTCTTCATGTAAAGGGTCCAAGAAAACCTACATTCTAATTATGGTCATGATGCTAAGTATATTCCTGAGCATTTTCACTGTCACTTCCTCTCTTTAACAGTGACCTGCCTGATTTTCAATACAATTTAGATGATCATTCTCAAATTTTAATGATGCTTGATGAGGGATTTGGACTATATTTTGAAGTACTATTGAAGCTCAAGCTAATATAGGAGGACAAAGGATTATTTTTATACAAGTGATTATTTTGATTCAAACTAGGGAGAAGATACTTCTGAAAGGAAGTTACATGTAATTTTGTCTTTCTTAATTCTTTTATATAAATTATTTCAATGAGATTTTCTTACAGGAAACAGTTAAAGTGTTTTTAAAACATCCTTCGGTGAAAGATGATTCAGACCTTGAAGGAAGAACATCTTTTATGTGGGCTGCTGGTAAAGGCAGTAATGATGTCCTGCGGACTATGCTGAGTTTAAAATCTGACATTGATATTAACATGGCTGACAAATACGGAGGCACAGGTAAGAATTGCTAGGAAATCCAATTTGCATCCTTATGTTCCGAAGTATAGATGGTGCTTTAAAACTTGTAAAAAAAGTAATTTGAAATAATTATTTCTACTCTAATATTATTTGACTTTCATTTTCACTTTGTAAATTTAAGTTTGTCAGAATTCCTCCAAAGACTTCCTTTAGTCCAAGTATTATGGATTAAATTAACTTTCTACCAGGAGAATTGTAGTTTTTGGCTTAAAACTTGAACATAATTATGAGACCACTGGTGATCATTTATGTGTGAAAAGTGTACAATTTGGTTTAGAGCTATGTTTTGTAGTTTTTAATTATGTTTAATTATATTTTAAGTAATTATAAATATCTAAGTATGTTCTCACCACTCTCACTCACGATTCTCTTTACTCGGGTGTAAATAGGGCTCTCCCATTTTAGAGGTGACTTTGTGTGCCTCTAGTAGCTCCAAAATTCCTAGTCATTTTTGCATCTAAATGTTCACGAGAACCTTCTTTTGATCTCTTTTCCTAATAAAATAGATCTTTTGCTGTGTGTTGGTGAATAATAGAAGTACATATTTTACTTTAACATGCACTGCCAACTTGGCGATCGCATTCTTGAATCCCAATTACAAACCACAAAGAGAAAGAAAACTCCCACGATAGCACGATGCCACTCAGCTTTCTTTCCTTCTTCTTCTCTTCTACTTCTGCCTCTCTTCTTTTGTAGAAATATACTACTGCTATTTGCGCATTATCCACGAGAAGATCTATTTGGCTTCCAAAACTCTTCATACAGCATTGGTGAAAGCAGGCGAAGCAATACCTCCTTATACCTAGACCACCACACTCCCTAAATAATTAAAATGGAGATTTTTTGGAATAACAATTTTATGATGAAGGAATTAACTTTAAAAGTATTTCATTATCAGGCCTTAAGCTTCTTAAGGTCAGATCATTTAAATTTTCCTTCTCAAACTTCCATTAGTCTAAAGCTGTTCACTTTATCATTAGCCTTGGCTTTAGTTGAACTTTTTCTTATAGTTTAATAAAATGTTGGTGAGGATATTTACATCCTTTTGACCAAAGATATTTTTCTAGTGTGTACCAGCTTAGAGTTCAGACCATGAATTGTGTTGGTTTTGTTCCCTGCTGAAGTCGAAGCATTAATATAGTCCCCAGTTCATAAAAGGTTCTCAAGAAATTCCCATGAAGTTGCATTTTTATAACCAGGTTGGGTCTATGGAACTCCTAGCTTTTGTGGAGTCATAATACTTATGAAACAGCAGGGACCAAGACTCGACTGTTATTCTGGCCAATTCAGCCTAAAGATTGATGGGGCAGTTGTACTCTGTCATAGGAAGTTTCTCAGTAGCACTAACAGCAGCTACAGTGGAGAAGCAGGCAGGGGTCAGTGTAACGTGAACATGGCTAACCTTTGAAACCCCTTAGAAAGGTACCAGAGAGAAGACCTTATTCCATCTCTCAATTTTTTCTCCAATGGTGAAACGAATTACTGTTTCTTAAATTGAACTTTAAAGAAGTAGTTTGGAGCAAAATTATAGAAAAGGTATGCACTCAACTGCCTCAAGATACACCCACATGAACACCACACAGCACAAATAAATAAATAGCACCAATAGCCAACTGGAGGAACTTCAGTAGATTGACGGTTCTAATGTCATGGCTGCTTATCGGTGGAATGGTGGGCTGACTAGCCTGCACTGTTCAGCTCATATCTCCTTATTTGTTTGTTACTTTCCCTCCGTTTCTTAGAAGAAGGAAAGATAAACGAGTGACTGAGTAGAGGATTCCATTTCATGCAAAAAAGAAAACAGTGAGATAAGCAAGGGAAAGAGAAGATGGGTGACACATATGAATGGGAGAGAAATTAGAAATCTGTAAAAGTGAAAAAAAAAAAAAGAAACCTGAAGATTAGATTGCATTTAACCAAAATAATATGGAACATTTAAGACTTCACAAAGTTCTCTTTAAAACAAAGAAGACCCTAATGTAGCCACCCAGTATTGTGGCCGTTAGCCATCCTTCAGAATTGAAACTGCACTCATTCCTCTGTTACAATAATCAATCATTCAAGAAGAGGGAAAAAAGCAGCATTTACCCCAGGACAAAGTTCAGTAGATTGGTGGCAGTCCACCAAAGTTCAGTAGGTTAGAAGGAGAAAAGGAAACAGGAAACCCAGGGAGGAAGTGGGATGAGAGGTGGTACACTGAGTGATTGCACTGTGTGAGTTGAGACAAAATATATATGAATTGCTGAATATAAAAGTGATGATCTTCTCTGTAAATCTTCACCTAATTTACAATAAATAGCTTATTTTAAAAGATGAGGAGGTCAATGAGGAAACAATAAACAATAGCAAATTTGTTATTAAATAATATGTTTTTGCTTCCTTTTTAGCTTTGCATGCTGCTGCCCTTTCTGGTCATGTCAGCACTGTGAAGTTATTATTGGAAAACAATGCTCAAGTAGATGCGACTGATGTCATGAAACATACTCCACTCTTCCGAGCCTGCGAGATGGGACACAAAGAAGTGATTCAGACACTTATTAAAGGTTCGTTTTAAGAGTGCTCCGAATAAGTCACTGTCAAACTGTGAGCACTCTTACAAGCTTAGTTTAACAAAAAGCTTTACATAGTAGCTTTACAACCTAGCTTCAGGAAACAGTGGTTCTACTCTCAGCTTTATCTATTGATAGTGGTTTGATTTTTGGAAAAGGCTCTTCCCATTCCTGACCCTCAGTTTTATTTTATATGAAAGGGGAATAATTCAGATCCTGAATAATTCAGAGACTTATTATAAAAATCCCAAATAGCTAATGTATGTAGAAGCTTTTTGCTAACAGTGTATTGACACAGTGGCTGCCTCAAGGGGTTCAACAATTAGGAGATGGTGCAAGACCAGGCCCGTTTTATTCTGTTGTACATAGGAACACTAGGAGTCCAAACCAACGCAAAAGTCCCCAAGAACCATCAGATTATTATATATTTTTACTCTTAATCTCCATGTTTTGAGATTTGTGTATGTGTGTGTGGTAAAATATATGTACCATAACATTTGTCCTTTAATCTTTTTTAAGTGTATAATTTGGTGATCTTACATCTGTTCACAATGTTGTACAACCATCACTACTGTACTATCTATTTCCAAAACCACTTATATCAACCCAAACAGAAACTGTACTGCTGAAGCATGCACTCTCCATTTTCCCCTCCCCTTTCTACTTCTCCCTCAGTCCACAGTGCCTTCTGTTCTTTCTCCCTCCAATAAAGAGCAGATTCTGGACAATTTACATAGTTGAAATCATGCAATTCTTGTTCTTGTTTTCCTAAGTTATTTCACATAGTACAATATCCATCTTGTCATTTGTATTAGAATTTTCTTCCTTTTATGACTGAATATTATTCTATTGTGTGTATATGCCATGTTGTAATTATCTGGTCATCTGTTTCCACATTTTGGAATTTTTCCACATATTGTAAATATTGCTTCCCTGATTAATTAGTCTGCTAATATTTGTTTAAGTCTCTGTTTTCCATTCTTTTGAGTGTATTATGCCCAGAAGTGGAATTGCTGGTAAACCTGGTTAACTTTTCGAGACATTTATTTTTGAAGCTGTTCTCGAGATTGGATATTTTCATTCGAACTTTACCTTTCCAGGTGGAGCAAGGGTAGACCTAGTTGACCAGGACGGACATTCTCTTCTCCACTGGGCTGCCCTGGGAGGCAACGCTGACGTCTGCCAGATACTGATAGAAAACAAGATCAATCCAAATGTACAGGACGATGCCGGGAGGACCCCTCTGCAGTGTGCTGCCTACGGAGGGTACATCAACTGTATGGCCGTGCTCATGGAAAATAATGCAGACCCGAACATCCAAGACAAAGAGGTAGAAAGCCCAGGCCTCTTCCATTCAAATGTGTTTTCTCAGAATGTTTAGAATATTTATTTCTTCTTTGTTGTAAAATGGTAGTTTACTTAAGTGCCCACCTAGAAATTCATCTGTTAGTTATAAATGATTTTCATTTGTCTATGATCTATTCCAGTCTTCTACTGTATTGAAGTATAATTTAAGAGAAGTGTAAAGCTGAATGGGAATAATTTTATAACTTTTATTAGACGCACAATATATACACAGGCATATGTATGGATGTATATATGTATATGTGAAAATCACATGCATATACATGTAAATGTGATATTACACACATGTCCAATTAGAATCAGCAGCAGCATTTTTCCTTGACATATCCCTCTTTTATAAATATGAGCACTTCATGTTCCTAAGTGCTAAGAGGTAAAGTAATATTTACTAAGTTGAGGAGTTAGGGTGCAAACTATGCATTTAACTTGAATTTTTAGAATTAAGAAACTTCCCATTTTAATGCTTTATTATTATTACAGAATGTTACATCACTCATCTTTATTCAGGTAGCTTTTAGGGGGGTGTTAGCTCCATAGATGATTGCATTACAGCAACAAATTGTGTGACTAAGCTGCCATTCAATTGATCTGAGACTCTACAGGACAGGGTGGAAGTGCTCCGGCGGCTCTCTTAGCCACAGCGCTGTAGGGGGACACAGAGTCTCAGCTTTCTCTCACAGGGCAGCTGATGGGTTTAAACTGCTGGCCCAGTGCCCCAAGGCTCTCTGTGAATATGGTTAGGCTGTTGAATTGATTTATAAAACACGTGGCTTAACGTGTACCTCCCCCATCTATATAGGAATATGTTATTTTCTCTCAATCTGGGCTTTTTTTTCTTGGTTACGACTGTAACTACTTTAACTCTTAAAAATATTTTATTTCAGCATCATTTGCAATATTCAGGGATATCATATAACAAATACTTATCAAGAACTTTAGCCTAATTTTAAAAATAGAAGATATGGTTCTTCTCAGAGAATTAGGATAGCTCTTTTATAATGCATGAACCAAACCTATTGCCGTCAAGTCAGTTCCACTTCTGGCAACCGCTCTGTTACAGAACAGAATTCAGCTGCATCAGGTTTGCTTGGCTGTAAACTTTAGGAAGCATATCACCAGGCTTTTCTTCCATTGCTGTGTGGCTTCCACCCATAACTTTTGATTAGTAGCTGAAAGCAAACCATGTGCACACCAGGTTTTTTTTGCAAGCTTTTTTTTTCATACACAATATACTGTCATTCTCCAGTGCTAAGAACTTCTGATTATTCTTTTCAACCATCTATATAAGTAATCATTATTTGTGAATAATGACAATTTCATTTATTCCTTTCTAATTATTTTTTAATCATTTTATTGGGGGCTCATACATCATTTTTCACAAACCCAGAAATAAAACCATTAGCATGTAGACAACTGATTTTTGACAAGGGCCCCAAAAGCATCAAGTGGGAGGGTGACACTCTATTTAAAAAATGATGCTGTAGGACTGTGCCCTGGTGGCGTAAGTGGTTGAGTGCGGGACTGTGGCCCATGGGCTTGGCAGTTCAAATCCAGCGGCGGCTCTCAGGAGCAACACAGGGTAGCGCCCACGGCCACCTGAGGCAGTGATGCCACCCCCCAAAAAAAATGATGCTGGACACAATGGAAATCCACATGGAGAAAAATGAAACAGGATCTCTACCTCATCCCATGCACAAGAACAAACTCAAGGTGGATCACGGACCTAGAAGTAAAACCCCAAACCATCAGGACCATTAGCGAAAGAATCGGGAAAAATCTAAGATCCTTTCTAATTCTTATGCTTTCACTTCTTTGCTTTGTCTTGTTGTTCTAGCAGAGAGCTACAGCGCAGTGTTGAGCAGAATTGATAATAGCTGGCATCTTTAATTCATTATTTCATGATTCAGAGTCAGGTTTGGTATCAGTTCCTTTAGATTTCTAGCTGTTATGAGTTTATAATTGTTGATTTTTTCAATGTAGGTGTTTCATTTTTGCCAGATGCTGTTTCATATCTGTCAACATCATATTATTTTCCTCTTTTTTCCTGTTAATTTGTGAATTACATTAATTGATTTTTCAGATCTCAACCATCTTTGCATTCCTAGAATCGATCCTATTTATGATAAGTCATGTTTCATATACTGATAGATTTTCATTGGTAATGTTTTGCTTAAGAATTTCCCTATCGGGCTGAGCCCCGGTGGCGTAGTGGTTGTGCGCGGGACTGCGGCCCACTGGGACGGAGGTTCAATTCCAGCAGTGGGGCTGGGCCTCCTACTCCCGCCACCGAGAGCAGTGATGCCCAAAAAAACTTAAAAAAAAAAAAAAAAGAATTTCCCTATCCATGTTCATGAAGTAGATTAACTTCTAATTTTTCTTTCCTGTATTGTACCTAACAGGTGTTGGCAATAAGTTTATGCTGACTTTATAAAAAGAGCTAAGAAGTAGTTCATTTTCTGTTCTCCAGCAGAGTTTGTATAAGATTGGTGTCATTCTTAAGTGTTTGGAAGAACTCCATAACCTAAAAAAAAAATCTGGCCTTAGGAATTTCTTTATACAAAAGTTATTAGTAATAACTAATTGATTTGGTTCTGTTAATAGTTGCAAGCCTATTTATATTTTCTAATTATTTTCCTTTCAGTTTTGGTAACATATTTAGATGTTGTTGGTTTAAGAATTTCTTTATTTTACTAAAAATACCAAATGTACTGGCATAAAGTTATCCATATAAGGGAAGTTTAAAAAGTTTGCAGTACTTTATTATCTATTAATTACATTTTTAGAAGCATACTCATGAATCACCTTTTTATTTTAATCTCTGTAGGGTCTGTAGTGGGCCCCTCTTATTTATTAAGCATATTGAGAAGGCATTTTTGTCTTCTTGTTTTATTCTCCATCTTACATATTCAGTGTTTCAAAGAACTAACTTTTCTTTGTTGATTTTCCACATTTTAACTTTGGTTGCTATTCTAATTGGCACAGGGCCACATCTGACTTCTGCTTGGTCCCAAGCAGACTGTCACAAAACCTGAGTGGTGCAGAAAACCTTCTGATGCCAATGGATTTGTCCCTCAGAGCACTGTCTACTTTCAGCAGGGTTTGTTCATCCATTGCAGTGACCACGTGGAGCTCACACACAATGCTCATGATTATGAGTTTTGTTGGGGAAATTAACAGGTTAGCATTCAAGTAAGCAACTCTCAGAACACATTTAGTCAGGACAGTTTCTGCCCTGTCTGCAGGCCCTCTCTGGTCGCCAGCCTATTGGCCTGACCTATGCCCTGCTTGAGCAATGTTGCAGAGCACTTTAGGGGCTGCTAATAATTGTCCAAGCAGCACACCACTCTGCCATAAGGCTTGGTGTGAAGGTGCCCACCTCTAGCTCTGGATCAGCAATCCTAGTTCCCTCAATTATACACCAGGAGGCATACCATTCCAAAAGCAAGCTCCTGCCTGAAGGCCCTGAACTTGACTTGTTCTGTGCTGGGGAAGTCCACCACTGTCTCATTCTCCGGATCCCGATTCTGCTGTTGTTCCTCTGACAGTCCACTTGTGGCAAAGCTGTCTCTTAGAACAAGAATATTTTAGTGCACAGGAATTTCAGGGCCAAAAGACTTGCTCCCCTCCTGATTCTTCTTTCTTGCTGGTAGTCAGACCCTCCCCTTTTTGCTTGTGAGCTTGCTCACTTTATACTTAGTGGGATGGCAATCACAATTAACCCTGTTAATGGTCACAAATAGCTGTGTTATATACCCCAATCAGTATCTTCCCCCACCTTCTTACCCGTCAGGATTATTTAGTGGAGTAACACTGGCCTTGGCTAAAAGACCCATATTAAATAATTTACTGCCTTACACCCACTTACCCACTTTCTTCAAGTGTCGCTTGTTACTCTTTGTTGTGATTTTTCTGTTGAGAGTTTAAATTGTTGATTTTTCACTATTCCCTTTGAATATATTCACTTTGCATGTCTCTTTTAAGGACTGCTTTCACTGCATCCTTCAAGTTCGATAACTTGCCACATCGCTGTTATTCTGTTCAAATATTTTCTAATTTCGGTTTGAGTTCCACCACTTATCGGTCAGTTTGTTGTGCATGGTGGCCGGTGTGTGGCTGTGATGCTGGAAGCTATGACACTGGTATTTCAGATACCAGCAGGGTCCCCCAAAGTGAATGGGTTTCGCCAGAGCTTGCAGACTTTGAACAAACAAGGAAGGACTTAGCTGTCAACTTCAGAGGAATCCACTGCTGTAGGAAACATGTGAAAAGCATCACACATTGTCAGATACTGACAGCCTAAAGAATAGAAAAAGAGCATTGTCAGAGATAGTAGCAGAAGGTGAGCCCTTCCAGGCAGGAGGCTCTCAAAAGATGACTGAGGACTAGCCGCCTTATCAGAGTAAAGTCAGCCACAATGTCGTGAATGGGGTGAAGCCTGTGGGAGTAAAACCTATTGAACCCTCATTTGCTGATGGAGCATGACTCAAAATGAGAAGAAGCAGCTGCAAACACCTCTTAGTAATCGGAACTTGGACTGTATAAAGTGTGAATGTAGGAAAATGGGAAGTCGTCCGAAACAATGGAATCCTAAGTGTTAATGAGCCGAAAGAGCAGTGTTGACCACTGTGAATGAGAAAATCCTCTGCTGGCAATGAAAAAGAAGAGGCATGGCATTGCTTTCACACTCA